>NW_022983946.1:0-121950 GCF_010724455.1 Aspergillus lentulus | reverse complement strand
CCCCGATCCCTTCCCGTCTCTCCCAGTGCCAGGACTCCCAGGTCTATCACTCTGGCAAGTAGCAAAGGGTCGATCTCACGAAGGGCGTCATCTCATGATGACTTCAACGCTTCAGAGTTCCCTGGAAGAGAACCAGATCTCCCGAAGTTCCGTGCACCATTGACAGTAGCCTGCTTACCTCTTTGTTTACAGGTAGTTATATGGCCATACCAATAGTAATGTGTCAGCCACTGTATCAGCTTCTATCAAGGACTCCTGCCACTGCTGAGCAACGTCATACTTGATCCATCCCTTCCTTGACCATGGACTTACATCCCTGAGCAGGAAAAGAACAATTTTTCATGGTCGCGTTCTGCTGTCAAAGAGTCGACTTCGAGTATTCTTCGCGTACAAAGATAGACAGAGGCTTAGTCAATAAGGTAACAGTGCAGAGTTGCTCTCGCCGCTCCCATCGTGCCACTTCGGACGATTGTCAGCAAATCATTGTCGAAGCCATCCGTCTTTGAAAGGGGACGGGTTCGACCTGGAGGCCCCGGTCGGTGGGGGTGATCCACCTCATCCCTTTCTGCCCAATAGGAAACATTGATCCTTGCATAGTCGGAAAACCCATGCAAGGTTTGCTATGTTTAGCAGCTGGTTAGATCGCCCGCTACATCCGCGTTTTTCCCGATCTGGTACCTACACTTCCTCCATCTGGTCAAGTGAGGTCATTAGATGCCTTAGCACAGAAGTATGACCATTATTGAGCTGAGCCGTCACCGCTATCTATGATGTAGAGGGGGAACTGCGACAGCGGTAAATATTGCAGTCACTCAGAGTTAGTAGCAAAACTCTTCAGGTCTTCCATCCGGGTCACCTTGCGTGCTATGATCGCATAGGCCCGTCCCTGTATGCAGTTGTCCCAAAATGACTGCTCGTACACAGCTGCTTTCCACGTACAGGATGCAGGGAGCCAACTGATGAGAAGGAACAAACTGACCACCTTTGCATCTGCAGAACAGCCCAAATATGAGCCATGTGAGTAATCATCCTGACTGGTCCTGACACTGCATGCTCGTGTTCAAACCTCATGGTAGGGCCGACTTTTGGCAAAAGATAAATAAACTTTGGCAGAAACCAGCCCTCAGTGGAAGATATTATTAGGTCACAAGAAGGCACTCGCTTGCCAAATCCCATGACACAACACATCCGGCCTGCGGAGAGTAATACTGTAATGTCGCTGCTGTCATGAGTTCGAGTTTGGTATGTCTTTTTTGTCTTTGAATCCAACGCTTAGAACATCTTATTCATGGATGACAGTGCAGATGTCTAGTGGGGCGGATAACCTCATACAATAATTTAAGATTGCTGTCGTCACTCAAGGCTACCCTTCGCAAAAACCGAACTCCATGCCGCGGAAGTGTAGAACGGCACGACCGTTGCTCCATCCAAAGGGTCAAGAATACTAGGGCTTGCTTGGTAGGTTTAGGAAGTTGTACGGAGTAGGTGTATCAGATTGTACCCAGAGGGCCAGGAAACATAGAAAATGATTTGTCAAGTCCATCCATGAATCGCGTTAGTCCCCATCTGTCAGCCATGCGCTTTTTATCTCAAGCCGCCTAAGTACGGAAGGATACCCAATTAGGCAAGGACAGCGCCCGGAGTCCCGTTTGAGGGGTCCAAAATAAGAAATCCGCTGACAAGAAGGGTTCCAACCGGGCACTGGGGCAGGTGATGTCAATTCTTGATATGGGTAACTTGGTATGAGCCAGAGAAAAGGTGGAGACCCTTTCACATACGGTTCATACCGCCGATACGAGTGAAGTAATAATAGCCTAATAATATGCTGCGGACTTTGGGTGCTCGATCGAAGTCAAACCACGGTGTAAGCACCGGTATTATTCCGTGGTTCGGGAGAATTGCCTTACACATGGTGTTTACCCTACTGGAGATCAGGAATATGGAAATCGAGTTGGTTTGGCTCCAAGGATTTCGGTAAAGATCTCCAGAGTGTTGATCTTATTGGATCACCAACGTGCAGACGTATTGCGCCAGTCTTCAACCACGAGGCCGAAGGAAGAGGTTGAGACCAGAAATTATTGGAAACAGCTCAGGAAAGCAAAGAAGAGGCGGTGCAGTCACCAGATACTACCTTACCCTGCCTTAGTTAGGTCCTTAGTGGGAACTACCTGGTCTTACTAGCTACGAGCTGTCCTTTCCTAAAAGGTCCTGGCCATTCAGGCAGACTCTTTTTTTTTTTTTTTTACTTTCGCTACTGTATTGGTGGATACTAGCTCTACCCTTCTAACCTCGGGCGGTAACGGCAGAGAACAAAAAGAACCCGCAAAACAAACTCCACAAGCATCATCGATTTATCCAGCAGTATCCGTATTCCTGTTACTCAACGTCTCTCGGATTCCTTAGCCATCTTGGTATTGTTAGAGTCAATATGGACTTAATCGAAAGAGCAAGTGCTAGGTAGGTATAGAATACAATAATCCTACAGACCTTAACACCAACCACGCATTCCCTCGTTCCCCCATCGTCCTTCTGCAGCCTTCTTGAATCGACCCCATGCTTCCTGGGAGGATCCACCCTCACCAGGCGGCGGCGTGGACCGACTGAACGGTGGCTTTCCCCAAGGGCCCAAAGCTACCTACAGTGTACGTTTTTCCTTTGCCAGGGCTCGTTACTCAGTGGCTACTTCCATCCTCTTATGCTTGCATGTCACAGATAGATGGGAGTTGAAAGTAATAGGAACTGTAATTATTCATCCCTACATCTGTACAAGCTGCAGACAGATGAAGGACTCATGTACTCGGTACTCCTAGTCTAATGATTCATCGTCGTTATGTTATAGCTTTCTGCTCGCCTTTTTTCGCAACGTTCTACTAACTTCCGCCCTATACTGCGTAGATTAATATTAATATTGTTTTCAATATCTTTTTTGCCTAACAGCTCAAGCTAACTCGTTCCAGAAAGAACACCTCCACTTATTCCCTCTCTCGAGTCTTTAAAAGGGTGCTAAAACAAGGAAAAATTGATACTGGTTAGGAACGAAAATAGGAAACCTGGGTCTCCCGTTCTGTTTCTGTATCGCTCTCCGAATCAGCGGTCACTATGGGGTCTACGATGATAATGGTAGAAGATGTTATTATTATTAGAATCTGCTGTTATTTATTATTGAGTGGAAGCATTAACGGCTCACTGTTCAGCTGGAGAGGTGGACTCCATAACCCAGTCCAGGGATCCGATGAACAGAACAAAAGAGCTTTCGGCCAACCAGCCGTTAAGTTAGGCTGTCTTCGGAATACGCTCCGTATAATTATTGTGATTGGGTAATAGAATAGACTGGAGCCGGATATCATGCTCACACGAGTTAAGTCGCCTCGCGTAAGAAAAAAAACAAATAATGGGGGAAAAAAAAGGGAATCATGCTGCTGGGGAAGAAATTCGTGGTACGTAGTATTCAGGACCCTTGTATCACAACTGCTAGGTACTAACTTAAGGTACCTTGCTAAAGAAAACCACTTACTGCTTCGAGAGCTAGATAGATAGGTAGTAGGGCATCCACCCACTTCCAGCACCACCAGCAAACCGTACTTTGCAGAACCGTAGGACTAAAAAAGATCTAGTGATGAAGACTAGATAAAAAAGCTACTCCATATCTATCTACTAGTCTGTTCCTTTAGATAAGTTCCTTGACACCGGTGCGTTGTGCATCCCCCGCCACACTGCCCTAGCAAGTACTCAAAAGTCACCATCCCATCAATCAGGCCGTCTAGTCTACCTACTACGCTTCTTACCACCACAGCCTCGGTCTTAAAAAGGGAAGGGGGGAAGAAAATCAAGAGAAAGCAAATAATCTTATATCTCTCGTCATCTCGTACTCCTCCTTCTACCTCTCTTACCTCCTCTTCCATACATCTATCCTACCTTCCCCCTCCCCCTCCACATCTTCCTGAGATGGCAGCTTGAGGAATTTCGATTCTTCTTACTTTCGCTTTATTACATTCGCTCATCGCACGTTCGCCATCACGCTCGCTTGTTATTTGCGCAAGGTTATTACGACGTTCGCTATATTTGTTGGCTGAAGAGAGAGAAAGAAAAGAAAACGACATTGGTGGATCGATTTATTCAATATCCAATATACCCTATAATAGTTAATCGCATCGTTCGCGAGTATCACGCCCTCGTTGATTGTCGACCACCTTCCCCTCCATCTGGGCCCGAATCGACTTTATTGCATCTTCTAGGGAAATTCAAGGGAGGATCAAACCAATATTGACGGACCATTATTACCATCTCTTCCGCTTGAACTACCTACCAGTCCCCGTGCGTTTGTTCGGTCTCGATTCGCAGTTGACTGTAGAAACGACTTCTCCCCCGCAAAGCCGTTTGCCTAGAGATCATCTGGTTACTCTTTTGGACTTGATCTCCTTTCCAGCAATATCATCCCTTTCGGCTTCATCTGCGCCTTGAAATCAATATCAAAGTGGGACTCAGCTTGTCCTAATTTCCTGTCCGCAGCAACGTCGTTCAGGAGGTGGTGGTGATTCTGGACCCTACTCGTCTTGGACAGGTGTCTCGGTTGAAAGCACCACTTCTTTCCGAAAAAACAGAGATACCTCAAACCTGCGCCCCTTTTCGGAAGCGAGAGAGTCTTTTGGAAGTGACAGGAACTCGTTAATTTGACAAGGTTAGCCCTCCCCTCTTCCCCTTCGCCACTGCGCTGCCGGTGCCTTGCATCAGAATCACTCCCCTTTCGTGTCCCCTTTTGCCTTCCTCGACTCCTTGCTTCATCCAGGTCGTGCCTCTGGTGCACCAGGCCATTAGGAAAATTAGGATTCGTGTTAATTCAGCATGCGCTTGTCATAATTTCCCCGTGAACCTTGTGTGTTTGTTGTTGACATTGTTAGGGCGTAGGTCATTTCGTCAGTCGTTTCGGTGGACCTTAGATTTTGCATATTAGCTGCCAAGTTGCCTCAGTTGTGCCCTGGTTAGACCTTCTGTTGTTCTTTATCTCACTTGGTAAGTCTTACTAGTCTATGCAGAAAGCCGGTCCTCTTTACTTTACGAGGTTCGTGCTCACCAGTTGAGTAGTTCGTGGCCCGCCTGCAACCGAATCCCCTCTATGGTCAGCGATTCCAGGAAATCCTGAGACTTCGTTCGCTTAGAGAGAGATTAGACAAGCGAACAAAAAGAAACGAAAAACGCCTCCTCAATTTCTGGTCTGTTTGACAAAGATCGCTTGCCATCCGTGAGACCGTCTGACGGATATCTCACTATTGTCCCGTCGGGATTGACCATACTTGGAAAGTCAATATATCGCCTGCAAATGCACCCGCTGCTTTCATAGGGTGTTTCGGACCACTTTTCTCAGTAGCGTGGCCTGTCTTTGACGCCTATCCTGCTGCCAACCTTTGCTGGTTTCAGCCTTCGGTGTTGAATACTGGTCGTTGATTCGAAGCTGCGTCGTTACGCCTCTTCTTCTGGGGACTAACAGCCACTTCGTACCGTCACTCGTTTTGTCTCGGAGAGCTCCCTGTGGTGCCCTTCCGACATCCTATCGTTTTTCAGGATAAATTGCCTGTCATTCGCTTCTTTAGGCTGTTGTGTTCCGTTGCAGTTGCTGCAACATTTTCAAACTGGCTTACTCGAAGACACACGGTATTCTGGTAAGCCAAAGTCCCAAACTTCTGTTTCTCTCATTGCTGCCCAGCTGCCACTGCTCTCTTCTCTTTTCCCTTTTTTGATCCCGTCAGTTTCTCAATGTTGACTCAATTCTTGTTTCTCCGCGAACCTCCTTCGGATTGTGTGCTCTTTTTCCTCTTTCTTGTGCTGACCTCTTCGCTTTCGCAGTTCGACCCCGACTTCCAAACACCTCTGATTCTAGACGAGTCGCTGGATTTCTCGGATCCTGAAGAGTCACGATTTGCCGGCGCGTTTTCAGACGGCCTCCTGGCCAAGTCTGAACCCTTCCTGTCTATGTCGACTTTTCAGAAACCCCCGACAGCGGCCTTGCTAGGTAACTTTGTGCCCTCCTTCTTCCTTGAGCACTGCTGCTACATTGGCAAACGCAGACAGACGGACAGGCTGACTTTCTCAGATTACGAGTCTGCGCGATCTCTGCATAACGGTGCTTCCTATTCCACCTATGGCCAGACTCCTTATGTGACAGCCACCTCGCTCGTCCCATCCCCCATGGCTGATCAAGCCAGCCAAATTTCCGATTGTGGCCCATACTTGCCAAATCAAGAGTATGCTAGCTCTTACGAGGAGAGCCGGTCGCCCATGCTTGGTGCAGAGTCCCGTCAGCTGCCGGAGGTCATCTCATATAATCCCCAGAGAGGATCAGAAGGAACACGGGTATTTGTGCAAATTCAGTGCCCACATGATCTTCACTCATCTCCGTATGCGACTCTCTATCTTGTCTTCGGGTCAAAGAAGTGTGAATGTCTCCCACATTTCCTCGGCTTGCAGGGGTCGTCCTTTCAGTATGCTCTCTCCGTTGACACTCCCCCGTTCCTCGCCACGGGATCCCCATCTCTTGCAGTGCCTCTGCAAATCGTAATCGATAATCATCAAGGAGGCTCTGTCACCACGCTGCAAGTAGGCGTTTACACATATGAGCAGACCTCGCAAAACTCACCCTCCGATGAATCGCACAAGAGAAGGATTGCTTCCTATTCGGAGAATGTCGCTTACAGGCCAATCCGACGGGCTCCAGGACAGCCGGGATATGAAGATGGCCGTACGACCTCCTATTCACCCTACTTGCAGCCGCTTCCCGCGATGAACGGATTCTTGCCTCCATATCATGCGAATGCTTCGCCCAGGGCTGCGCCTGCGCAATATTCTGCTGGATCATCCGCATCACACTCGTCCATTCGAGCACCTTCTCCGCTCACCCCGGCGTGGAGCCCGTCAATCGTCAATGTGACTGGCGATTCAAGGGCCCCTGCCTACGCGATCGGTCACAGCTTGCGTCAACACAAATCATCTTCGCCGGCAAGGCCAGCTAACCCGACTCTTATTCGGACGTCGACCTTGCAGCAGGCGAATGGGTTAGGGCACGCGCAATCATTCAATCCGTATGCTATGTACCCATCAAAAGCCGTCCTCAAGCTGAACGGGGACCTGGACTCTATGACGGAGGGCTGGACAAAGGAAGAGCGCGAGGCCAAGCGGCGTCTGGTTCAATTCACTCGCATGCAAAACGGAAGCACGATCCACGCCGACTTCAAGCCTGTCTCCCCGGATGAGCGCGCCCCCAACAGTATTTGCATCAGCTGCATCTATTGGGAAGGCAAAGACGAATGCTTCGTGACAAGTGTGGACACCATCTACCTTCTTGAATCCCTTGTCGGTGTCCGTTTCACCGTGGAGGAGAAGAATCGCATCCGCAGAAATTTGGAGGGCTTCCGACCTCTCACCGTCTCCAAAGCCAAAGCAGACAGTGAAGACTTCTTCAAGGTTATTATGGGCTTCCCCGCCCCCAAACCTCGAAACATTGAGAAGGATGTGAAAGTCTTCCCTTGGAAAATCCTTAGCCATGCCCTCAAGAAGATCATTGGAAAATACGTAAGTACTTCCTTCAGAATTCCCTCGGCTATGGAGTCTTCGACTAACGCAGCGTGGCCCTAGTCTGCAAGTTACTCATCCACCGCTGGGGCGCTGCCAACGCCAATCAGTTCCGCCTTTGCTGGCAACGGAGCAGCGTCGGACTCGGGAACGGAGCCGTACGCTGCAGCTTCTCCCCAGTCAGTTTCCGACGCTGCTCCGTCCAGCAGCTACTGTCATAGCATTGCAACACCAGCCTACTCTCCCCCCGCTGGTTCCTCGGGCCCCCCCATGAACGGAACGTCTGAACTGCGAGCAGTGCTACCTGCTGTCACTCAACCGTATCATAGTATGGCATCGGGATACGCATATCCCGCTGTCTGCCAGCAGCAGGGCCAACTCTCACTCACAGCTCCTGTCAGTCGGCCGTCATGGGATCCCAATAGCCTTTCCCATCACCCTTCGGCAAGTGCGGCCCCCAGCTATAGCTATCTAGCTCCTTTGCCTTATTCATTACCCGACCCTTCCCACGGGTGTTGATTCACCACCTTGTCCCGCACTATGGCTCCATGAAATTTGGTCACTGGAGCATACAGGGGGCCCTTATATCCCTTCCCCCTACTGCATTTACCGGCGTTTTGGTCTGCTTTGTTTTTATATTCGGTTTTAGTTGTTTTCGTGCTGTTCTTGTGCGCGACAGTCCCGTTCCTGGTTCTTCTCGTCACTCCTTTGGTATTAGCCACGGCGCTTGGTTATGATCACTCGCAATGATCTCATGTCTCTCCTTGAATACTTTGACGTCTTAATGCCCGGAAATGTTCTTGTTCTCTGTTGATTCTCTGAGTTTCTCACATGGCATACGTTAGACGGTGTGTTGTACATTCCTTTTTCAGTTTGGGAACTTGTGCGGGCATTTTGATTCCACTCCTTGCGACGGTTGTACATTATATGGCATTGCACGGCGCTGCAGTCGTTCCTTTTGCATTTCGCAGGTCTGGAAAATTCGTGTTTTTGGGACGGATCTAATAATGGACAGCTCTGGCGAAGGGACACAAGAATCTCGTGGGTTTACTCAGGTTGAATTGTTCATTTTTTTTTCCTGTCTGCCGCCGCTCTGTGTATTTGGGCACTCTGGTTGAATATACAGGCATCGGCATACTCGTCCTTGTTTGGTTTTTGCGGGCATCTTGAGGCCGATGTTGGCACCTTGATTGTCCAGCTTATATGCATAGCTAGGCGTCTGGGACATTCTACTATTCCGGTTCTGGTAATTGATTCAGCTTCGCCGATTGTTTTAATTATAGCTATCCGAGAAGGATATTGGCAATAATTTAATTGTTTTTATTCGGCTTATTTTGTGCAAATTGGGGATAGAGTGCCTCAGGATGCTGTGGTTTAAGGCAATATCAACAATGTTAGTGTACGGTATGGTAACCGGGATACCACACGAGGGGCTTATCTTATCGGCGAGTCACCTGACCGGCGGGACATCGGCGCATCGGCGGGAAAAGAAAAGCGTGAGTCAACCAGGAACAGAACAGGACTGACTGAGCTGACAGTGAGACTTGCCTCCCTCTCCCTTCAATCCATTTCCTCTCAATCTCTCTCTTCATTCTCCCTCAATTCCCTCTCTATTGACATACGTTCTCTCACTCCCCTTCTACTGTCAATTCCTTTGATCCCTGACATTCTTCAAACTCTAAAATCCGCCCCTCACATTGAGCAGTTTCCCGCTCCCATTCACACACACCATGGAAGGAATCAAAAGCACTTTTGCCAGGTGCAAAGAGCAGAAGCGCGCAGCTCTCGTAGCGTACACCACAGCCGGCTACCCCACCGTCGAGGAGACAGTTGACATTCTCCTGGGGCTAGAGAATGGAGGCGCAGGTATGGTTACCTTTACCCCGCCGGCCACCCTCACATTCGCCTCCCGGACCATGAGGACTCAATGCTAACGCAATCCGTTGGATCTCGACAGATATCATCGAACTGGGTATTCCCTTCACAGATCCCATCGCTGATGGCCCCACCATTCAGAAGGCCAACACCCAGGCTCTGGCCAATGGCGTCACCGTCACCACAGTTCTGAACATGGTCCGTCAAGCTAGAAGCAGAGGCCTCAGGGCCCCGCTGCTTCTGATGGGCTACTATAACCCTGTCTTGCGGTATGGTGAGGAGCGTATGCTCAAGGACTGCAAGGAGGCTGGTGTCAATGGGTTCATCATGGTCGATCTTCCTCCCGAAGAGGCGGTGCGGTTCAGAGATTTGTGTGCTAGCAATGGGTAAGTATTGCGTCTGTGTGCGAGCCTCCGACAGGCGCGGGGTTCGATTCGGTGAATGTTGCTAACTTACTCTCATAGTCTGTCTTACGTCCCGCTCATCGCCCCTGCTACCTCCGAATCCCGTATGAAGCTGCTCTGCAAGATTGCCGATTCTTTCATCTACGTCGTTTCGAGAATGGGTGTCACCGGCGCGACGGGAAAGCTGAGCTCGAACCTACCCGAGCTCCTGAAGCGCGTTCACCAATGGTCGGGTAATGTGCCCGCTGCTCTGGGCTTCGGTGTCAGCACCCGTGAGCACTTCTTGAATGTGCAGGAACTCGCCGAGGGTGTTGTCATTGGAAGTCAGATTATCACCGTCCTGGGTCAGGCCCCTGCCGGTCAGGCGGCTAAGCACGCCGAGGAGTACTTGTCGAATGTCACTGGCCGCAAGCTCGAGAGAGATGCACAAGGTATCCTGACTAATGAGATCAACGTGTTGGAGGCCGTGGAGAAGGCCCAGGCACCGGCTGTCTCGCAGCCTACCGCTGTTGTTACCGAAGCCGATACTCCTGCCGGTCCTGGATTGGCCGACCAGATCGATGCTCTCAACGGAACGGGTAACCCCGCTGCTCAGCCATCGCGCTTCGGTGAGTTTGGTGGACAGTACGTCCCGGAGTCTCTCATGGACTGCTTGGCGGAGCTCGAGCGCGGTTTCCAAGAAGCTGTGAATGACCCCAAGTTCTGGGAGGAGTTCCGCTCTTACTACCCATACATGGGTAGACCCAGCAGCCTGCATCTGGCCAATCGCCTTACTGAGTATGTAGGAGGTGCCAACATTTGGCTCAAGCGTGAGGATCTCAACCATACTGGAAGTCACAAAATCAACAACGCTCTCGGCCAGATTCTCATCGCTCGGAGGCTGGGCAAGACCAGAATCATTGCTGAAACCGGTGCTGGACAACACGGTGTCGCCACGGCCACAGTATGTGCCAAGTTTGGCATGAAGTGTGTTGTGTACATGGGTGCTGAGGATGTCCGCCGTCAAGCCCTGAACGTCTTCCGGATGAAGCTTCTTGGAGCATCGGTCGTGGCCGTCGATGCCGGAAGCAGAACCCTGCGTGATGCCGTCAACGAGGCCCTTCGTGCCTGGGTTGTTGACCTGGACACCACTCACTACATTATCGGTTCCGCCATTGGGCCTCACCCCTTCCCCACCATCGTGCGTACCTTCCAGTCCGTCATCGGCGAGGAAACCAAGCAGCAAATGATGCAGGCCATCGGCAAACTCCCCGATGCCGTCGTCGCCTGTGTCGGCGGTGGCAGCAATGCCGTCGGCATGTTCTACCCCTTCGCCAAGGACACCAGCGTTAAGCTGGTCGGTGTCGAGGCTGGAGGCGACGGTATCGACACAAACAGACACTCGGCAACCTTGACTGGCGGCAGCAAGGGTGTGCTGCACGGTGTTCGCACCTACGTCCTCCAGGACGAACACGGCCAGATCTCCGAGACCCACTCCATCTCCGCCGGCCTGGACTACCCCGGTGTCGGCCCGGAACTCAGCTCCTGGAAGGACAGCGACCGCGCCCGCTTCATCGCAGCCACAGACGCCGAGGCCCTGATCGGCTTCCGCACCCTCGCGCAAACCGAGGGTATCATCCCCGCCCTGGAGTCCTCGCACGCCGTCTGGGGCGCCATGGAACTCGCCAAGTCCATGAAGACCGGCGACATCGTCCTGAACCTGAGCGGCAGAGGAGACAAGGACGTTCAGAGCGTCGCCGACGAACTACCCCGTCTGGGTCCCCAGATTGGCTGGGACCTGCGGTTCTAAGGTGTCTTCCCCTGTGTGGACTTTCAACTTAATTTGCTTATGAGCGACATTTCGGCACTTACGGTCTCCTTTGCCCCACCTTCTTCATATTTCTTTCGGTCTGCTTGAACTTAGGACGATGTAGTTTATATATAACATCGGCGATGAGAGAAGCTCGGTGATATTCATCCTCTTTCGGGGTTGCCTTTACCTCATGGAATTGCACATGTATCTAAAAGCTGGATCAAATAAATAGATTTTGCATGCTGATTGCACGCCACTGAGTAGTTTGTACCAACCACACACATTTAATCTATCTGGATATATCTTATTTCCAAGAGATTGACTTATACTTTGCGAACATACAGCTACATAACAGAAAAAAAGAGATATATGCAAGCTCTTAAGAACGAAAGCTTAACGACGCGAGCTGAAGACGACGAGATTTAGAAGAAAGAGACAAACACCTCCCCTCGGCGAGGACGAGCCACGCATACCTCGGCAAAGAGAAGGACAACACAACGATAACACACGCTTATACGAAAGATTTAGGTCTCGATGAGAGGAGCAGCGCCCACGTTCTCCGCGGAGTTGTCTCTTGTGTCCTTGGCTGGCAGCTTGCGGGCGGAGCGCGCGTAGAACTCGTCCAGAGTGCGCTTGGGGATACGGTTCAGCAGTTCTTTGGGGTAGATGCGGAGCAGGTTCCAGGCGATGTCGAGGGATTCGAAGATGGTCCGCGACTCGTAGGGCCCTTGGCTGATGAAGGTGCGCTCGAACTTGTCCAGGAACTCGAGGGAGAGCTTGTCCTCTGACGATAGGGCTTCCTCACCGACGACGGCTTTCATGGCGGCTGTGAATGAAGTGTCAGCGTGTGTTCAAATAATAATAGTGGATTTTGTGAAGGAAAACTGACCGGCATCTCGTCCAATGGCGTACTTGGCATACAGCTGGTTGGACACGTCGGAGTGGTCTTTACGGGTACGACCCTCGCCAATGGCAGATTTCATGAGACGTGATAGAGAAGGAAGGACGTTAATCGGCGGGTTGACACCCTTGTTGTACAGTTGACGATCGACGAAGATCTGTCCCTCGGTAATATAACCTGTCAAGTCGGGAATGGGGTGGGTGATATCTAGAGACACAGTCAGCACAATCTGCTAAGCGAACGCAAAAAAGAATCTGCTTACCATCGTTAGGCATGGTAAGGATAGGAATCTGAGTGATAGATCCATTACGGCCCTCAACACGACCGGCACGCTCGTAGATGGTCGACAAGTCAGTGTACATGTAACCGGGGTAACCACGACGACCGGGAACTTCTTCTCGGGCAGCGGAAACCTCTCGAAGGGCATCACAGTAGGCCGACAGATCAGTCATGATAACCAGGACGTGCTTCTCGAGCTGGTAGGCGTAGTACTCGGCAGTGGTCAAGGCAAGACGAGGAGTAATGATACGCTCGATTCTGGACAACAGTTAATCAAACACAGCAGACAACCGAAGTAGCTCAGGCAAACGTACGTAGGATCGTTGGCCAAGTTGAGGAAGAGGGTGACACGCTCCATACTGCCGTTCTCCTCAAAATCCCGGGTGAAGAAACGGGCCGTTTCCATGTTCACACCCATTGCAGCGAAAACGATCGAGAAATTCTCCTCATGCCCATCATGGACGTCCTTGGTGGGCTTCTTGACTAGACCGGCCTGCCGACAGATCTGAGCGGCAATCTCGTTGTGGGGAAGACCGGCCGCAGAGAAGATGGGAATCTTCTGACCTCTGGCAATTGAGTTCATCGTATCGATGGCGGAGATACCGGTGGAGATCATTTCCTCGGGGTAGACCTGGCGTTCCCACGCATTAGCTTCACCACCCTGCAAGTCCTGTCATTGCCGTTGACTGAGGGTCGAACACATACTCGCGAGTAGGGGTTAATAGGTTGACCGTTGATATCCAAATAATCCTCCGCCAGGACCTTGGGACCCTTGTCTATAGCACGACCTGATCCATCAAAGACACGACCCAGCATGTCCTCGGACACACCGAGCTTCAAGCTGTGGCCGGTAAACTCGACTTTGGTCTAGTATGACTGCAGTCAGCAGCTGATCCAGCTTCGACAAAACATCACTTGTATCATCCAGAGGTCAGATCTTTACCTTTTTAACATCGATACCCGAAGTACCCTCGAAAACCTATAGCAAGTCGCAAAACCATATGAGCACCCCGCATATCCAAAACCGAGCTTCGTAGCCTCGCATTATCGGGTTGATTCACACCTGTACAACTGCTCTGTTGCCTATTCATTCGACCCAAACATCAGCCGTCACGAACCTGACAGATGTATCGCTCTAATTTCCAGGAGTAAGTCTTACCTCTAGCTTCAAGGACTTGACCCGACCGCTCTGTCCCGTCGGGCAGAGTCAAAGAGACGATTTCATTGTAGCGGGGAAATTTGACCTTGTCACCGAATGTCAGCATGTCATTCCGTTCATGATGCAGATAGGTTTGCGTCAAAGCTGCGACCCAGGGCCAATTACGTACGTTATCAAGGAAGACCAGCGGACCGTTGATACCTCCGATGGTGTTGTAGCGGATGCGAGGCTTGATGTTGGTCATCCTCGGGTCGACGAATTCGGCCATGGCTGCAGGATCCTTGACGGACGACCGTTAAGCGCTGGAGGAAGCTATAAGAGAAGGGGATGAAAGGTCAGGAAGAGCTGCTCCTGACGAGGGGGCCAAGTTGTCGTCCGTAGTTGATCGATGAGGGATCCACGCCCGCAGCTCTAGCTTGGCGGTGACGCATGCACGTGATGCTCCTCCGCTCCGTCAGGATGATCTCTTTCGATACTGTTGATTAATTATATAGGACTATGGAGTTACTAGAAGAAGGATATTCTCGTCATTAATTATTAGATTTTTTTTTTAAAGGGCCCAGCCCGAGTGCGATGGTATCCTCATACTCTGACAGCATAAGGTTGGGGCACAAATAGAGAATGATGCTCGAAAGACAACAAGATAAAAGATAGCCAGCAAGAGCAAATTGCAGATGGAAAAATCATCCTTGCCCCCCATGATAGTAGATTATAATCATACAAATCAAGAAAAAAAACTCCACCATTATGGGAATATGAGAAAACGCCCGCCGTGCATTATGGCACCATGAAGACACAACCGTAGAAAGTATTGTGGAAGCCATGAAACTCGTTGCAATCTAGTCGACCTTGGCAAAAGCTAGCTTCTTTGGTGTTGCAAGATTGTTGGAAAGGCGAACATTGGTCTTCTTGTTCTTGGTCTGCTTTCGTAATTTCTTGCGTGCCACCATGACCGGGACAGATGAGTTCATGACCAAATAATTGGAGAACGATCCAAGGAGAACACTGTTCAAGCAACATTATATTAGCCTGATATATGCAGACTAGTCATCTCGAGCGGCTCACCCTTTCAGAGCGCTTCGGCCCCTAGCTCCCACAATAACAAGTGTAGGCTCGAGACCGTCGATCTAGCGGTAGACTGGTCAGTATATCTGGGCAAGCGTTGTTCGCGGGCTCATAAGCATCAGGACGAGTACGTACAGCTTCCGTGATCATGTGTTTCGGGCTCTTGCAATGAATCACCTCGACGGCAACTCGGACTTGCAAAAGAGTCTTTCTGAGCAAACGGACACAGGTTTGCGAAATAATCTCCACCGCACGGTTTCTCTCTTGTTGGCCTTTGGGCACACCCCGGGCATCGACAGAGCTTGGTTTACTGTCTGTGCCCTGTCCTAGACGACCCAACAACGCACGAGGCAAGTTACTGGTGATCGAATCATTCTGTGCCTTAAAGACAGTTTCGTCCGTCTGGGAACCAATGATTGCTGCCGAGTCCTGCATTGCTTGGGCGCCCTCTCCGATCTGTACCGACGACCCGAAGGGAATGCCCAGCTCCTCGTTAACTGCACAGACAGCAAACATGGTGTCTCCATCCCTGAGAATGGTGCCGATTGTCCACTCCAGGGCGTAAACGGACTCTTCGCTGAGGTCAGTGGCAACTAGATACTTGCGCTGCCGGCGACGTCCGCCCTCGCTCTCTTCCTGTAGTCGAGCAAAATCGCCTCGAATGATGGTCCTAATCGATCTGTTGGGGACTGAAGTGTCAATAGCGGACAGTTGCATGGTGAGTTTCTGAGCTCGCTTGATATCCGACAATTCCGCTTCGTCGTCGGATCCAAACGGCGTACTGAGGGCGGAGCCAGGATCGAAGCTCGTCCGAGGATGAACATCAAGCATATGCGGGCCCTGCTTTGCGGAGTGCACCAGAGTGGGCTTCTGATCCGAGAGAGACGTTACTTTCAGCTTCTCCTCAATCACCTGGTCGCCTGTGAAATGTTTGTCATTACGCGGAAGCTATAGAGCTCTCAATGATGCATTACATACGCTCATCCGCAGGACCATCTACCTGCCCTAGAGGAGACGCTTGATCGCTTGCATTCGGAGCCTTCTTTCGGCCACGCTCGATCTCACTATCGCTGTCTTCATCACTCGACGATGACTCATCGGGTTCATCTTCGCTGCTGTCCATCGGGTTGTTCTCGCTATCATACAAATCTTTGGCCAAGCGCTCATCCCCAGTGGACGATGTAGCAGTGTTAATGTCCGGTTCTGGAGATTCGCTCTCCTTAGGGGGCGAGGTCACACTGGTGCCATTGCCGACCGACTCCGGAAGGACGGGATCGGAATGATTGGGATGAGTGTTGTTCATGGGGGATGGTTTTTCCTTGACCATCGCCGGCTTGCCCGGCTTTGAGGATGAAAGGTTCAGCGGATTGGATCCGAGCCAGCGATTCTGGGAGCCGGACCGAGCACGTCGTTGGGGAACCCGAGAGTCGAGTGACGCCCCCCGGGACGAGCTCTGCCGCGAAGGCGTCCTTCCTCTGGCAAAACTTGGGAGGCTGACTTTCAAGTCAAATCCTGACATCATCGCAGCCATGGTGCTCTTGCTCTGCGATGGTTTGTGGTGGTGGTTGGGTTCCCTCGGAGGCTTCTCCGGCAACTGAATTTGTATAGTACGCTTCGGTAACACCGGCATCTCGTTATTGTCGAGTTTATTTCGGTCTACTATTTTTTTCTTTCCGATCGAGATTATATCCGAATTGTCCGAAGCCCTGCGAGCAGCAGACGGTTCTGATGATTCACCGGGAAATCTCTTCAAAGAAGCGTACGATGTTGCAGTACCTGGAGCCACAGAGCCCGACGGCGATGCTGATTCCGAAACAGGACCTGCCCAGCTGCGACGATTATTAGAAGGAGAAGTCACACCAACCCCAATACCGGCGATGGAGCCATGGCGCGGAGGCAATATATCAGGAGATGGAGCAGTGTCGAGCTGGCTCCGCACTGGGGCCGCTTGGGCTGGGGGCCTTCGGTTAGACGACGGGCCGGATTCGAGACGCTCATCTTCGACCCATTCAAGACGCTCCGACTCCAGAGCACCCGCCAGAGATGACCTGGCTCGTCTTTTCGTCCTGTTGTATGCGCTACTATTGTATGCGGCCATTCTGGGTGATTCCGCCCGCGGCGGTTTGACAGTCCCAAGTTAGATAATTGATAATATGCTTTATTGTTTGCAAGACTTGGCCAAGCGTCGAGGAATGTGGAGAGAGATCGACCAGTCAACGATGATTCGTCAGTTTCGCCTTCTCTGGCTGATGTATACGTATTCAAGTTCCGCATTCAGGACCAGAAGCTCTCTGCCTTTTCCAGTCCAAAAGTCGGAAGGCTGTGAGACCTTGACAGGCCAGCAAGTGTATTTGCTTGGCTGACAATGCTCTGGTCCGGCAGAAGAACCACAACACGGAAGGGAGCTGTAGACAAGAGGCGCGCGTTTTCTCCGCCCCTCAAATTCGAGAATAGATAGTGGTAACTAGAGAACTGCAGAGACTCGCAAGAGAGATTTGCGGAAACGAGCTGCAGTTCGAAAGGGGATGAATATCTTTTGTCCGTCTCAAACGCGGTAGGAATCACCCACGGCTTCTCCGCAAAACGCCAAGAGAGGGAGGGAGTCGAAAAGCGCCACAGGCAACAACCGCACCGAGGCTCGGATAGATCGAGCTGAATTAAACACGGAGGAATGTGGTTTATGAGATGGAAAAGATGCAGAAGCTTACAGGGGCCGAGGATGATACAAAAAGGGGTTGCCTTGAGAAATAGGGAGGAAAGACAAAAAGGTTCTGCCCGCTGTCACACACAGTCGGGCACAACGTCCAAAAGGCTCGGCATAGCGGGGCATGATATACAAAGCACATGAGGCTGAGGCAATTATTGCTCTGCCATTCAGAGGAAGAGAGAAGAGAGAAGAGCCATCATCTTCATTCTACAGATTATCCCTTGCATGATGTCACAAGGCTTGGTGATCATGGAGAAGACTAATCCATTGCTTGGGTGAAGTATTGTGAAGCCTAATTGCCTGAGGATAGCATTCCAAGCAGGTAATAATAAATAGTCTCTACCGCCACAATGTAGGCGATTATTATATGTCAGAATGGCTTCAGATTGAATCAATGCTATGTTCTTGAAAGCGTACAAAGCATACGGTGAGCATAGAATTTACCTGGCCTGTTTGTATTTACTTGTGTAGCCATTTGAGGCGGAAATTGCCGCTAATAATGCATCACATGCTGAATGCGGATCGAAAATGATCAACCATACATACAGGAGCAATCAAGGGGCGCCTGATAAAAAGCAAATACCGGGGGGTATGCTAAGGTCATATTGATGGCAAAACTCCGCAATGATCATGACAATAATGACCTAGCATTGTGTCCTGCTACATAAGTCATAGAAACACCAGGTACCTTCAGTTCGCTCAAATATGATAAGCAATATGATGTGCAATCCTTCCGTACGATGTCCACCTTCTTCCAAGGGTTCATGTAGAGACCTGCCAAGTACCAAAGACTCCTGACGCCGGTGGAAAAAGGACAAAAAATAAAAAGGGGAGATCCCAAGTGGACCGCTCACGCTTTCGACTTCTTTGTCTTCTTGGAAGACTGACGAGCAGCGGTGGCAGCAAATGCTTCCTCAGGCGGCTCCTCAAAAAGAGTCTTCCGTTTCGTGCGCTTGCCGTTGCCTCCCTTGACCGTCTCCGCCTCTGTCTGCCATTTTTCCATGAGCGATTCCATGCGATTGGCTTGTCGCTGTTTGATAGCTGCAGCGAGATCACCAAGGTCAGAGATGTCCTTCGTCTTTGCCTTCTTCTTCGTCGGCGCCTTTTCCTTGACCTCCGTCTTCGGTTTCTTCTTCTCCTCAAGCTCCTTGGCCAGTTCCTCAGCTTCCTTTGCTTCCTGTTGCGCCCGCTTGATTCTGGCCTGACGCTTCTTTGCCGGCTCATCTGTGTACTTCTTGTAACCCTCCACCTTGCCTTCGGCAATAGCCTTGTCAATAATGGCGCGGAATCGCTCGTCGTCATCGAGCACATTGCTCAGCATCACCGACTCGTAGACGCGGTCCATGTCGCCTCTGTGGCGGTCGAAGGCTTCCAGGATATCCTTCTCTTCTTCTGCAGAGCCCTGATACTCCTTCTTTAATTTGTCAATCGCATCCGTATCGATCGAGTTCGAATACAGGTCTCTGTAGAATTCTGTCCAGTCGAAATCTTCGTCGCCAGCGGCCGCTTCCGCAGTGCTGCCGGTGCGATCGAACCGCCTGCGCCGCTTTTCGTCCGACAAGATCGCATAAGCGAAGGCAATCTGCTGAAACTTGGAATGCGCTTTATCTTTCTGGTCGGCAGGAGCCTTGTCTTTGTCGATTTAATCAGTAACACAGTCAATCAACACCGGTTGTGTTTGTGCGGGAATCTCAAGGAAAATTACCTGGGTGATGCTTCAAGGCCAGCTTCCGGTAGGCAGACTTGATCTCGTCCTGAGTTGCATCCTCTTTGACACCGAGAACTTCGTAGAGATCAGTTACAACTGGAGGGCCAGATGGTTCGTCTTCTTCGTCGGAGGTGGTTCCTTCGTCGTGATTCTCTTCGAACACATCCTCGGAATCAGAAGGCATGTTTGCGGTGTTTACGGTAGTAAGTGTAGGGAAAGGAGATGGAAAGAAAAACTGGCAAGGTAGAGCCCAAGATGATGTTAGAGTCTCCAAAAGACCCCCAAAAAATTGGCGAAGAACAGATGAGAAGAGAGTCAAGCGGCTGTTGCTTTGATATGGGCGAGATGTTTGAGAGAAAACGCGACTTTACGCGACACAAAACCACTTTGGTTACCTTATCGGGTTAGGCTGGGGATAGCTTATCAACTTTCGTCATAGTTTCATTGTCGTTGGAGCTCCTGGACAGCAGACATCGTGACCTGCAGCTGTTCATTATTCTTGCTGCTCATTGTACATTTACCTACAATTGCATCTTCTTGTGAAACTTCACCTCCACTATCTCTCAAATCAAGTTGCCTTTCTCACAACCACCCCGCGAAATGACCGCATCCCCCCACCTCGACTACCTCCGCCAATGTCTCTCTCTAGCGGAAAGGTCGCCTCCACGCCCAACCAACTTCCGCGTCGGCGCGATCCTCGTCTCCCGCAGGGACGGCGACCTCGAATTCAAAGATGACCGCATCCTCTCAACAGGCTACACAATGGAGCTAGCGGGCAACACCCACGCCGAGCAATGCTGTCTCTCCAACTACGCAGCCGTCCACTCCGCCCCTGAGGACAAAATCGCAGAGGTCCTCCCCGCCGAACCCGGCAGGAAATTAGTCATGTATGTGACGATGGAGCCATGCGGGAAGCGACTGTCGGGGAATGTGCCGTGTGTGCAACGGATCATCAGCACGCGGGAGGGAGGGCGGCCAGGGATCCAGAAGGTGTATTTTGGGGTTAAGGAGCCTGGGACTTTTGTTGGGGAGTCGGAGGGATGTAAGATGATGACTGCGGCTGGGGTTAAGTGGAGGGTTGTTAATGGGTTGGAGAAGGAGATTCTGACGGTGGCTACGGCGGGGCATGAGAATAAGGAGGAGGAGATCAAGGCTGCGTTGGACCAGGTAGAGACTAATTTGGATGATATCAGTGATGAAGAAAGACAGAGGCAGGCGCAGATACCTCGAAATCCTAAAAAGCGTTGAGCCATTCTACTGTATTGGTGCGTCTGGATTAATGATATACTCGTTTGTGGAGCGCAGCAAAGTAAGTCATGTACAGGTACTCGATTTCATGGTCACGATGACACTGTCTTGATATGAGATGCAATGAACAGGAATGCGGGTATCTTCTTCACCAAAGATCTTAGACGAGGCTTTCACGCGATTCCGCGCACTGTATCTTGATCTCTGGTGAGCTCTATATATTGTTCCTGCATCAATCTGAAATACGGTGCAACTGTCTCAAACAGTCAAACTTCCAATGGTATACCAAGGTCGTATCAATAGCTCGGGACGATGCGACCAAAATCGATCATCTGACCCTGTCCTTCGTGTCTCCATCTGCTGATATATGCTGGCGTGGACCCGGCACCGCCGTTCTTCGTGGCATACGCACCAACAAGCGAGCCTATATCAAGATTGTCAGTACACAGCGATAGCACTTGCTCAAGTATCTCAAAGCTACACTTACCAGTAAACCGTCCCGTATCACCACTGACAATCAGCGCGTTGGCACGGCCGATGATTTTCTTCTGTGCAGGGTGCCGAGCCGGGGCAGCCGCAAAGACATACTCAGTGTCGCTCACGGCCTGGATCTCAAGCCGGATGGTCTGTCCATACCATTCCTTGGGAACAGGCACAGTGGCTCCCGGAAGAGGACCTTCGTAATTGCCACGCCCTTCAATGCGGAACCGGAAGGACAACGACAGTCCGTCGGTTGTCTGGAGAAGGACAATACCAAGATCGATGTGCTGCTGCTGGGTAAGGAAAACAGTAACACCAGCCTCTTCGTCGGCGACCTTGGGATCAAAGGACACATCCACAGTGTACGTGAACAAGGTGTCGGTCTGTTTGCGCATAACGAGTGACAGGCCATCATCCGGCTTGAAGTCTGCAGTTCCGGTGAGGTTGTAGAAGGAGGGTGTCAGCCGAAGAGTATTCGGATGGCCCCGAGGAGAGACCGTAAAATCCTCTGTCTTGGGATACCGCCAGTACTGGAAGTGCGCCGGGATCTTCGATCCGGGCCTGAAATCAACCTCGTCGGGTTGCTTTATCCATCCGCCCTCACCGCGAGGAAGTCGCTTGTTCGGTCGTGGAAACGGCCCCTGCATCTGGCCTCGCACAGGCTGGATGACGGGCCATTCGCCCTTCTTCCAAGCCGCAGGGGCGAGCACCGTCTCCCGACCCATGGGATAGTTCTTCCATTCTGGCCCTGACCGCGTGCTCAGGGCCACGGCCCACCAGTTGCCATTCCCATCCTGGAACAGGTCCGCATGGCCCACAGTCTGGAAGTATTCCGAGGTGCCCTTGTTCGACAAAAGCGGGTTGTGCGGGTATGGCTCCCAGGGCCCCGTCCGGGTCCTAGACCGTGCCATTGTCTCCGAGTGGCCGAGTTCTGTACCTCCCTCTGCAATCATGAGGTAGTAGTATCCGTCTCTCTTGTAAATGTGCGGGCCTTCAGGCCAGACTCCTCCGGTGCCGTTCCAGAGGTAGTCAACCGGGCCAATTGCTCCCGTCTT
The DNA here is from genome assembly GCF_010724455.1 of Aspergillus lentulus. The sequence goes on along the minus strand of NW_022983946.1, from coordinate 99,714 downwards.
CAGATCGAGTGTATACTGCTTAATCATCTGGTCCTCGGCAGACGTGACATAGACCGTCCCATCGTCATCCCAGAAGATGTCCGGGTCGATGCCGTGTACAGCAAATTCAAGCGGATCGCTCCACGCGGCGTCATCGTACGGATCAGACGAGGTGAACAACAAGCCCTTAGTCTGCGGACCCAGGTACGAAACGATCAAGTAGAATTTACCCTCGTGGTAACGGAGAGTGGGCGCATAGATACCCGACTGCTGGCCATCCGTGACGCGAAGATCAGGAATTTGGCTCGGCCGATTGAAGATATTGCTTGCCAGTTTCCAGTTTTGCAAATCTCGGCTTGCATAAAGAGGAAGACCGGGAAAGGCAATGAACGTGGATGTGACGCAGAAGAAGGTGTCTTGCTCCGGTACGTAGGCACAGGTGGGATCCGAGTGCCAACCAGGGAAGAGAGGATTGGTATACGATTGATTAGGTGTGGGATAGGATAAGCTGGGAGCTGCCATTGCCAAGAGCAAACTGGCAGAGATCTTTGAAAGCAAACCCATAACGAGGAATATTGAGTATCAGTGACGATCCAGCTCCATTGCCCTGCTTGACGACCTTCCTCTGCTTCTGGACCCTATTTATATACCCCAGACATACAAATGCGGGGAAACTGAGCTATAACCGCTCGATTTCCATAACTGGCAAAACGGTGAAGTTGATTGCATAGCAGGGTACATATGTGATGCTGCATGCATTCCTTCAGAGCAGTCGATTCAGGCTAAATAGCATTGCATGGATAAACTCGTCCGGAGACTTTGCGATTCGTGATCAAGAATAAGATCTGCACTTGGTAGATATGTATGCCAAAATGGGGCCAGTAATGCTACATGACAGTGAATCTGAGAAAGACCGATTGGAGGACTTTCCCCATTGCCAATAATAAGTCCGAAAGCTATCAATTCATCGATGACCATCTACATAGGCTCATAGATGTCTTTGTGGGGATACTGCGCCAAGGCAGTTGGCTCCGGCTAAAGGGCATAGAGACAAGAGTGATGGAATATAGCGGATGGTCTAAATTGTGAACAGGAGAAATTGATTAATCGAGGACTAAGTAGCTCACAAAATCTAAGAAAAGAACACGATTGATCATGACAGATTTGCCTTCATGAACTCCGAGATATCCTTGACGGCCGGGTTGACGTATTTCTCGTTGTCATAAAAGTCCATATGGGCTGCATTCGGCACAATCACCTTCTTGGTGGCCCCTCCTATCTTCTTATCCAGGTTCTCCGTGTGCCAGAGAGAACCGGCCTTCTCACCCGCAATGAGGAGTGTGGGCTGCTTTAAGAACACATCCGCCAGGTGGAATGCGTCAAAAGTGAGGACACGCGGGAAGCTTCGAAAGAGCATCTTGTTCTCGGCACGGGGGTGCTGCGCGCGCGGTGTAAGGTAGTAGTCGTGTGCTTCTCTGAGATCTGCGGGAGTCTTGTCGTCTGGTTGAGGGGGCACATACGGCGCAGCAGCCATCTCAGCGCCCTTGTTTTCGGCTGAAATTTGCTGCGCAGCCATCTTGAGGGATTCGACGTGCTTAGAAGCAGGTTCGTCACCGTACCAGCCTAGTCGTGCGGAATCACCAATGTTGACCATACTGACTGTAGCGACGACTTTCAGACGGTAATCTGCTTTCGCAGCTGCGACGGCGTAGCCTCCGCCGGCACAAATGCCGAGGATACCGATCTTGTTGGCCTCAACGTATTCCTGCTGCTCGAGGTAGTCGACGACGCTCCACACGTCGCTGACTCTTGCCGCTGGGTCCTCCAGGAAGTGAGGTTCGCCTCCGCTCTCTCCTTGGTGAGAGGCATCGTACGAGACGGTGACAAAACCCTCTTCAGCGAGCTTCTTCGTATAGAGACCAGCCGTCTGCTCTTTGACGCCACCGCCAGGATGTACTATCACAATTGCAGGAAACTTGGCGGTGGACGAGGTTGCAGGCTTGTGCAGCAAGCCGGCGAGCTGAATTGGTCCTTTCTTGATCGATATGGACGACATGGCGAAGATTGGCTTGGGCTTGCAATATGAATAGGATGTATATTCCTGAGTGTTTTAGAATTAATCCCTGCAGTGATTCACTGCTTTATATATTGTCAATCCATGATGTCGAGTTATATTGAAAATTCCGATTATTTTCGGATGCAGGCTAGCATTTCGGGGTCGAATCCGCTGAATGGATAGCGACGTCAAGACAGACGTCCGAAGCATATCGGTCTACATTTCGAAACGGAGATTGGAGATATAGACACTCTGATTACTGTAAGTCAGTTATGTCCGAGATGACTTGAGAATGTGTTGCCAAAGTTGTTGAGTGACAGATCGGAATTGATCTTTCTCACCAGTTGATAGAGAGAGCTAATCATGTGCAAACTGTCCCTCCAGCGACGCAGCTCTCTATGGACTGCGCAACTGCACTACACTCTGTTCATATCACCCTACAATATAGTATAAATTTCACTCGCGTGCCGAATCATTTATCTTGTCAAAAGGTGCTCAACAGATCATCCACAATGCATAGCAAAGCAGTACCGCCTCATGTAGCACATTTTGCCGCGCTTCAAGCACGACAGTGTCCCGTGGCGCAGTCTGCTATCAGTAGGATTATCTGAAGGTTGCGGGTTCGACCCCCGCCGGGAGTGGCACATTATTGTTGTTAGCTCCCGTGGCGCAATGGTAGCGCGTCAGACTTCTATGCTTGGGCCTGTCATCTCTCTTCTTTTTTTGCTTTTTTGCCAAATTTTATATGTCCTATTTCTCAGCAAAATACCATACTATCTGCTATTTTTATTGCCGGCTGCGCTCCTGCAACCCGAGAATCAATCGACAGTTCTCATAGTTCGATCCTCACGTGACCAACGCGCATCGGAAAATGCAGTCCCTCTGATGTTGCTCTCTTCTTGACATCTCACAGCAATATCATCCGATATATTGCTTAGAAAGATGATCCTATGGCGACAGCTGAGAATGACAATCTCACATTTTACCCGGCATTCTGCTTCAGGGCATCCCCGACCCATTTCACCTGGGTAAAAATGGCAGCGGCGGATGTGCATCGACTCAAGAAACGGCCGGGATTTGAAGGTATGCCAGCGTACTTGTCTAGATATTCATTACTTGGTGCTTTTCCGGATGCTGCTCCCCGCTTTTGGTATTCTGCTTCATTTTCTTCTTTGTTTTGTGCACACAGTAGTCTATGTTAGTATTTGCTACTACGGTACTACCTGGTTGTCACCATCACAAATGGCTTAGATACATTATATACATGCATAGCAGCCAGCCTATTCAAACATGGCGCAGACTAGACGGAAAGTAGCAACTCTAACGAACACCCAGGCCAAAACATCTTCTTCTACCTCAACCACCCCATCCGCTTCGTGTCCCTGGTGGGCATCATCGTCGCCAGAACTGACGTTTACAAACGCACAATCCTCACACTGGACGACAGCAGCGGCGAGACTATCGAAATCGCCGTCTTGAAAGCCGAATCCTCAGAGCTGGACTCTGCAGAGCGGCCTGCGCACCGACAGCAACAGCCGCCGGAAAAGGTCGCACGCCATGTTGCAGCAACAAACAGTACCGACCTGGACATATCACCCCTCGTCCCGGGGGCTGTGGTGCAGGTCAAAGGCACGCTGACGGAGTTTCGAGATACGATGCAGCTACAGCTAGAGCGCTTCTTCCTGATCCGGGACACGGCCGCCGAAATGCGCTTCGTGGATCAGCGCAGCCGGTACCTGGTTGAGGTGCTGACTGTCCCGTGGGAATTGACGGGCGAGGAGGTCGAGCGGTTGCGGCTTGAGGCCGAGGCGGAGGAGGAGCAGGCTGAGGAGGAGCAGGAGCGAGCGCGTAGGAGGCATAGGAAGCGTGCGGAGCGCGAGGAGAAGGACCAGCGTCGGATTCAGAAGATGTGGGAACGTGAGGAGCAGTTTAGGGAGAAGGAGGCAGCTCTGTGTCAGGAAGCTGGGCGCAGGGCCATGCGCGCTATTCAGCGCAAGCGCGTCATGAATATAAGCAGTGAAATGTGAGAGCGAGTATTTCTATATAGAACACGCGCTGTTTCGGACAGGGCACATGTACGCTTATCAGAAACGACGATTCATAGATTACCACCCGTCCCGGACATTTTTATCAAGTCTCTTTTTTCAAAGGCGACAAACACATTATACACACACAAAGTCCGAAATCCAATGCATATCAGCAGATCGTTACACGTAAGTCATGAGTTGGAAAGAATGAAAGCCACAAACAAACACTATCATGTCATATCTAACAAAGGTATCTTAGAGGACTGGAAAACGCCGAGATAGTAATGAGTCTGTCTTTGAACAAAGACAATATGCCTCAAGTCCATCATTTGTAGGTATATGTCTTGTAATCGTACCCGCCACCGCTGCCACTGACTGGGCCACCACCCTGACCGCCGAGCAAGCCACGGTAGTATTCTTCCTCGTTAGCCCAGCTGCTTCGGGAAGGAAGATGGTCGTGATATTTGCTCTTTTCGCGCTCCTTTTCCCTCTCCCGAACGGACTCGTACAGCCTCGGGTCATCACTCTCGCGGTACCGCCGACTATCTTCGACGATATCTCCAGGAAGAGTGGATGACGCGGTGTAGTAATCATTGCCAGAGAGGCCAGAATACCGAGCTCCACCGTTGTATGAGCCGGACAGCAGGTCACTCTCTGAATGTCTGTAGTCACCTCCTCCATGTCCACCTCGAGAAGAGCTCCGTGTCCGGCCATGTGTACTTATTGGGCGCTGCGATCCGGAACTGCCTGCACGAGGGTACAGAGGGTCCTGGCCGTATGAGTCATATGCTTTGCGGGAGACAGGAGGGACCGATCCCTCTTTGGAGCGAGACCCAGTGGAGAAGGAGTCCTTGTGTCGGTGGGAAGAGCCACCTGCCTCTTCATATACCTTCCCTCCTCCCGGCTGCGCACTATATGGCTTCCTCTCACGCTCAATCGGCCGAGGTGGAACTCCTTCCTCGTCGTCATCTATTATGGCTGAAGACGACTGGTGTTGCTGCTGCTGCTGCTGACGGCCTCGTTCTGTCACCGAAGGAGCTGTCTCAGCGGCCGATGCAGTTGAGCTTGTAGACATCTTATGGCGGTGCGCAGCAACCTTCTTGAGCTCCTCCTCAGTGACCGGAGGCAAGTCGACACCACAATGCTTCGCGATGAATTTATCGAGCTCATCTCTAACAGTAAGATTCGGTGCCTCAGGGAATAGCCGGCGAGGAATCTCCTTTGGAAACCTTTCTCGCCTGTCATCTGGGTTGCTGATAGGCATGTTCAGGACTGCCTTCTGCAACCGTTCGTATTCTTTGTCGGGGTGCGCTTGAATCATCAAGGTAGCCCAGCGCTCGAAACCTCGGGGCGTCAAGCCCGGGATATCTGGCCGTTCGTTCAGTTTCGCCTGAACAAGATGATGTTCGGCTTCCACTTCACGGAACAACCTCGAGATTGAAGACGTGCGGTCATCGAAGATATCTAGAGATACTTGGATTAGATTTGAGTCCCAGATAGGACAGCATGGCACTTACCTTGCCACGGGTAGAGGTCTGAAGGAATTTTCGTATCCTCGTAGAACTTCTGCAGTTTTTCTGGAATGACCACGATAGTGTTACCTGGAGGGTAGTCCTCGATCTTGCACACTGTCAGATTTGGAATTCCTCCAACCAACGGCATCCATGCTTACCAGATGGACTGCTATGCCGCGCAAGAGCTGGCCTAGTCTCTTGGTTGGCTTGCCTTCCTCAAAGAGCTTGCCCCATATCTTCTCCAATGTGGTCATCTCAGTTACGGTTGTTTCCCTCGACGGTGGTTTTGGGCGTGCTTCCATTTTCTGGCCTTGATCGCTTGCCTGGCTATACGGCGACTCCCTTCTCTCGATTGGAGGTACGGGGGAAGGCCGTGCACTAGGTTGAGCGCTGCTCGGAAATGTACCGGTTTGGGAGTACTGCTGGTAGTCGGGAGTGTCGGTGGCTGCAACCGATTGCGACGAAGATGGCTTTGGTGGTACAGGAGGGGCCGATTCATACTCATTATAATTGTAATTGGGAGCAGAGCTGGGAGGCGGAGGCACCCACTGTGACGGCGCGGGACCGGATGGCGGCTGTGGCGATGGTTGCTGCGACTGAGGTGGATGCTGAGCCTGGACGTTATCCAGACCAGTTGCTTTGAGCTGTTGAATCACGGTCGCAGTGATTTGGGACAGGACTTCTGGCGATAGATAGGTGGGCGTGTCAGCCTTATGGAAAGCCGAGCTGACAGCCTCATTGATAGTTCCAGTGGATGGCTGCTGATACCATGAGTATTGCTGAGGTGACTCCGTATATTGGCCTTGAGCTGACGACGGAGCCGCCGGAGGCACTTGGGGCTGCGGCATGTTCAACCGATCAGGGCCGTACTGGGAAGGATAAGGAGGAGGGAAGGTCGAAGAACGATAATCACCGGACTTTGTTTGGCCTATATTGCCCGCCTGGTCGTACGGACTCGAGCTTCTCTGGAAGCCATCGTAAGCCATGCAGACTGTCGCAGTCACACAGACAAGTTAGTCACCGTCCACCCTCTGCAAGTGGCACAATTTTCACTAAGCCTGAGCCACACTCTGAGATGAAGGAAAGCGGGAGAATTCTATTGGTGATACCAGTAAATGATGAAGCTCTTGATGTGGTATGCGCGGCGTGGGACGGAAAATGAGAGAAAGGTAAGGTATCTGCGCAGGTGAAATGAGATGAGGGGCGCAAGACGGAGGGGCTCAGAAAGTGTGGATCTTCGCTTTGAAACAGTACGTGCGTCGTGTCAGGTCGCCAACAAGATGGATGCTATTATGAAGGCAGTTCTGTAAATAATATCTGCCCGCGCGCAATGGAAATCAAAAGAAAAAGAAGATCATCGATGGAGACATGCAGCGACGTTGACTTGCGAGGCTAATGTCAGCCTCCACCACGGGGCCATACGTCACCGCCCGAGTGCCGCTGCAGAAGAGGGGAAGGTCAACGGAAATACATATTAAATTAGTGATCATCAGCATTATGATTGTCGGTGTGCATTTAATGTGTTTTTGACGAGGCTGCACTATCCCCTCGCTTGTCGCGAATGAGTTAGCGATACTGTCCAGAGAGCTAGAGGTCCTGCGAAGAGATGATGGAATACGGACATCATCAGTACTGCGCGTTAGATACTGTATGGCAATCCACGAGCGCCCGAATCGCTGTTGGCAGATAGTACAGAGCAGTCGATACAATTCCACAATTCCAAACCGTGGATTAACGCAAGCCAATTCTGGGTCTTGCGGGGGAAACGGAGCAAGCCGTCTAGTACCATGGTTCAGCCTGCTGTGGCTATTGGGACATTGATCAAGAATAACGAAAGCGAAAGTCAACATTTATTTTCTCTCTCTAACTTAGCTTAATTGACTGACTGACTCTGTGCCGCAAATTTAAGAATCGATCAGAGGTAATCTTCTAATCCTGCGTCGTCACCAGCCTCATCGTCAGAGGGGACTGTGGCGCCAATGGGCTCCGGGACTCGCATTGTAGGCGCCTCGTGTTTCTCGAAACGTTTGCTCTTCTCGAATTCAGCAAATTGCCATTGGCAAAAGATGCACTCATTTTAGGAGGGGCTTACCGGGACCTTGGCAAACTTGGAGTTACCGGCCTTCTTAATAGGTTTGGTGACAGTAGAGTTGACGTCCACTCCCCAGGTCGCCCAACCGCCATGAACGGACCGCGGGGAGCCAGAGGGTGAGCCAGAGCGGCGGTGGGCCACTCCGTTAGAATCGAAAGCTGTAAAGGGTTGTCCTCCGCGCGCCGAGTTCTCCTTCCCATTGTGATCTTCAATGAGCGACACGCCGCCGATGTCCCGCTCACCACTGTTGTCAACGTGTTGGGCAGTGGGAGCCGCCTTCAATGTGAGTCTCTGTGTTGATGCAATCAAGGAACGAGAGTCGACTTGTCCCTAGAATTGTGTTAGTACCAGAATGTATGCATTTGTGGAGCTTTTTGAGGACGGATCTGCGTGACTGACAGTTGTGTACGTATCGGGGGCAGTGGAAAGCTCACTCTCAGTCAAGAGTTTAGGCTCCTCAAGAACTGGTTCGGCATCGGTGTGACTCTGCACGCAATTCATGCATCTCTGGGAAGAACCAGATGTCAGCTAGATCCTTACCAATAAGAGAGACATGACGTAGTAACCCTACCGCTGCGTCCCTGTCCTGTCTTTGAGCTTTGGCAAATTCATCAAGACTCTTGATCTTATCACAGATACAGCACTTAAGTTCAACAGTTTGATTTCCAGAGCAGATGCGGCATTTTGCGTTGTTCTTCGTCAAAGCGACATTCACACCGTGACTCAGGATGGCATGACGAAGGGCTTCGAGTTGCCTCTTGGAGAAGTTACTCGAGGAACGGATCTTGTTGCAGGTTCCACATTTGATCCTAATCTATGTTAATTGAATGCAGGGATAAGGATGAACAAGCGACGGATGAATGACTGACTTCTCTGGTAAGTTGACGCTCTGGAGCCTGCAGTTATCCTTCCATCAGTTCCTCGGTGTCATTGGGCAAAATTTTCTCATCAGCATCTCAGTGGCATAGAGAAGGGAGGATGCTGGATGGAACCTACCGTTTCTTGATCTCATCGCTGTAGCCTCCAGCATACGCACTTCGAAAGGTTGGAGGCATCTCGGCTTGAAGTCGTCGAAGAGGAACGTAGGGGGATGAGAATCGTAAATTGTCAGTGGTTCGAAGACAGTAGAGACCGAGGCAAGCAGTTCAAATGAAGGGACATTGAGAAAAGGCAATTGGTGGTATAAATACTGCTCACCAACACTTCTGGACAGTCCTGTGCACTTTCAGTCTTGGGAAATGAAGTGGTCTCCAGTGAATGTAAGTCTAATGTAGTGAATAGAGGGGACGGTCATTCCAAGCTGTTGACTGGAAGATGATGCTAAAGGGTAGCTAGAGGGGTAGAAAGATAAATTCACAGCAAACAGAAGTAAAACATGATGCATCTTAGTGTCCAAGAAGATGGTACGAAAAGAGAAGGTTCCATGGATTCTTTCTCTCAATCAGCAGCCACTTTACTGTGCTGAATAGAGGAGCACCTGATGTGTGGTTCCTTTTCCCAATGAGATCAATAAGTTTGTATTTCGGACAACCAATCTGTTTTGACTATCTGCCAGTATCCTTCATGGCATAGATGCACCAAAATTATGATTTTATCCCCTTGAATGTAAAGATTGCAGAGTGAGGCAAGCGCAAATGATGGAAGGGCAGTCAACCCAGGCGCAATCAAACAAAGAATGGAACACCGACTAATATGGCTTTGAGGTGAGGCAAAAGTCATTCAGCCGGAGCAAGCCAGTTAATTTTGACGGTAAAGTCAACATGTAATCAAAATGCTTAGGGAAACCTCATCAGAGCCTCGGGTGTTAGGAACTGGATTCTAAGAATGAATATTAGCTACAAAAGCCCAAGTGAAGGCAGAAGGGAGTATGAAATGCCTATCTGGATAACACTAAGATGAAGAGCTCACAGGATAGTAGCTGAACTCCCTGGCTTCTAGCTGCGACATCCTTCAAAGTACATCGCGGAATTCTTGTTTGCCTTCTGGTCGACTGATTTCCGATCTGCTCAGTAACCGTTATTGCCAGGCTACAGAGGAGATCAGAAACTTCAAAGTGTGTATACTAGAGGAGAGACATGACTGACCAGCACATGGAACAGGTTGAAAGAAGTAAACGATTCATACTGAATTCTGTTTGAAGGCCAATCATAATTGGCTAGGTATCATGTTTATTTCCTCCAATCAACGCTTTACACAATCCATAAGGTGTACAACACATTAGCTACTACTTGTGCATGGCTGGGAATACTTGAGGTACTAATTATTCCAATAATATCTGAGAGATGCATGCAAAGGTTTGTTGTACGATGGGTCATGTAGGGTCTACTAAGGGACCAGGGAGATCCGGATTGCTGTGCAGTTGGGATCCATCCGTTTGGGATGACAGCGTTAAACGTCGCCGGTTTGGTCTCTTGCTCGAAATGAGCAAGTCATATCCCGCTTGTCGCAGGAGCAACGCAGGATTGCTCAGGAGATTCAGATTCGAAGTTCGAGATTTCAGAACAATCTTGGTAAGGATATGTCTAGCGTCATTCCAGAAGCATGTCTATTTGACGAGCCGTGTCTGGCAGGGGCTTGCTCTGATGATCCTCCGTAGTTGGTCCATGGCAGAGACGTGACAATATCGGTTAGTCTCCTCCAACGGTTTAATAATTGTTGGACTGCTAAGACGGGGACTCCCGCAAATGCAGCGAGCTTCTGCGAGGTCTCTCCTGTCTTCCAGGCAAAGGAAATAAAAAAGGATCCGTAACTTCCCCTGGAATCCTGGATAATTACCCGTCCTATCATCAAAATCCCTCATACATAATTCTTTCTGTCTCCTTAATCTAAATCCTTCTGGAAGGTCATAGATGCGCAACGGGTTTAACGCTTAGATCGTACTAAGTATCACTAAGGGGTGATAGTGGTCTGAAGATTCTCCATAATAGTTAGAGGTAGACGATGATGATGTTCTTGGCGAATAAGGAGTGTAGTACCAGAGTCAGTTGTTGCGCATCAGAGAGTCTCCAACTGTTTGATAATGCTGTGAATGGAGTAAGTGTGACTCTCTATTTTGAATTTCTTTTTCCTTTTTTCAACTCAGGGACGGGTCGCGGATGAGGTGGTCCCACTACAGGATCCTCTTTGGCCCCTCTTTCCCCAGCGAACCTTTCACCGTTCAGTGCACTAGTCGAACTACCGACCACTAAGAAACTAGAACAGTGGACAGTCTCTCGGATAGCTGGGACGGGCCTACAGCGAAGTGGGGATCCGCATTCCCCGAGCGACCCGGCGCAATCAGGAGACCCACGAAAAGTCGAAAATCCGCAGACAAAATCCACTCTCCTCTTCCCGGCTGGACGGAACCATCCATCCTGGCCAATAATTCTACTTAGGTCGGGCAGTTTTTATTTTTGAGCGAGGAGCCACTAAGAGCTGGTCTTTCAATAGATGGTGTATTGCCACCCACCGAGAGTCTAGCCCGTCTTTTGCTGGTCACGCACCTTTCCTTCAATGTGCGGGTGCCCAAATGCCAGTCTGCCGCGTTTCCCTGTTTGTTAACGGCACGGGAGTAAACAACTAAACACCCGCTAGTCAACACAGAGTAGATACTCCGGATAGTCGACCTTTTCGGAGGGATTTTTTTCTGTTGACTCGTCTCTCCGATGTCCGGTCATTGTTTTTTCGCTTGTCGTAGACTCGTAGGTACGGCATTGCCTATCCCTACATGAGCAACAGTGCAAGGCCTGAATTGAGTGACAAGTCAACCAAGCAATCGTATCTGATGCCAGGGAGAGCTTAAGACTGAAGAAAATGGACATAATAGGCTGGATAACAAATGTGACCTTTTGTTCTCCCTAGGCTCCTAGCATAAGCAATTTGCCAAGGCAGTTGCATCTACTTCGCAGAGTACTCCAATGGAGCACACAGAACACCATCTGAACCCTGATTTGAAGCTCACTCTCGCAGGAGTACGGAGAAGGAAGTACCTGAACCAGTCAGTCTTCTGTCATCAGCCTGATCAGCTCCCTGCTATGACAGGTCTCAAACTGTATTTGGAAGCAAAAAGTCAAAACTGATCTCGAAATGCAGAACTATTAAGCATATCGATTGTACATAGCAGTCAGCACCATTCCATGGTCCATGGACGGGTCGGACGGGTGTCCCCTGCCCCTTGCTAGGTTAATTTGCACATGGCAACTCGGTTTGGGTGAACTATGTGGCAGTGGGTCAATAGCCCATTTAGGTGACACAGAGCCAACAGTCAAGGAACTCGAGCAGTACTATGTATTACCCATCTTTGCAACAAGTAACTACCGCTGAACAACAACGCTTGCATATTATTGAGGAGGTTGCGCCGTAATCATACAGTACTCTGTGTCTGTCTCTGTCCCCGAACAGGCGATGTGGAAATAAATTTCGCTTGTTATCTAGTCTATCTGATGCTAACAATCGCAATCGGTAGTTACTATGATTCAAGACTATCTAGATCGTACTTTCGACGCTGAACTGCATGGATCTACAATACAGGATTGGGTTGATCGTACATGGAATATGCAATGCAAGAGCGATGGACAGTATCAAGTTACTCCATAGTCTCAGGGCTTGGATCATGAGTGCAGGCCTTCTCATTGCCCATTTGTGAGAGGTGTATTATGCAGGTCCTCAGCCTTACGTCTTGACTGATGATAAAATTGATTGTATTTACGTACCCCTCTACCTTAGTATGGATAGAAATCTCTAGTCAAGGACGACAGACGCTGCCACATGTGACATGAGAGTATGGCGGATCATGTGGATCAATGCATTTTTATCAGATATGATATAGATAGGCGCCGAGGTCGAAGCAGGGCGGCAGTATTGCTTTATTAGTGGGTTTGAAAAGCATTTATCCAATATTTGAAGGGAAGATCCTCCCTTGCTATCAGTTCTTGTGTCACCGAGAACGCAGTAAGTACTTATGAACAATGACGCAGTCCTCCTCCTGCCCCTTACCTCCCAATGAATCGGTAGTTGTTGGTCTGACAGTAAGCAGAATTACGTATCCGTGTCTCATCCACCCTCATCTCAGAATATACTGAATAGAAAGAATAAAAGCGAGCTCATGGCGCTGTTCATATTATGGGTGGTCTATGCTTGCTGTCGTGTATGTGTCCTCGGCTTCCACGACTACCTAGGCTTTGTCATTTGATCATCATGGCTCTGCTTTATGTAGATTGGAGAAAGGTCCAACCAAACCTCCTCCGTACTCCGTGTATCGAGTGTCGGCAGTCGCCAGTCCAACGCGCAGTCATGAGATCATTACTAATCTGATAGTCTGATTTTCGAGATCACTTGCCACCTGTTGATCGTTGTGAATGGTGGCGGTCAACCGGCTGGCAGTCGCCTAGCTACATGTCCAGCCACTGTCGGTAAGAGAAGATAGGCAGAAGTCAGGACGTAGATACTCCACAACTGTAGCCGCGGGGAAATCAGGCGACGAAAATAAGAAATAGACAGATGGCTATGCACAAGATCGCAGCAGTCAGGCCTCTGTACACTTGCATGAACTATGGCTGATCTGGTGATTTTACCTCTGTTAGGAAAATGTACTTCAAGCTATCTTACAGTGTACGAATACCCCAAATGAGCTACTGTAGTGTTAGTTAATAGATAGACATGATTGTATGCAAGCAACAACTATTATTGTCTATGTTTTGCCGGACGAGTCCGAGTTTGATGACTACTACATACTATGACAGAAACCCAGACAATAATCGGAGCAAGGAAAATAGCGCATTAACCTCCCGCACAATAATCCATTTCAGTCCTTAGAGGGTGGCGGACAGGACCCCGAATGAGGTCAGTTGCACATACCATAGCAGCATCCCATACATACATGTCACATTATTCAGGTATCTGATTTGTGAGCTCTGAGGCTTTCGCGCTTTTGCATCAGCAGGATGAGATACTGAGTGGGATGATGATAATGAACACAAGGCGAGCAATCGCAGCGAGTCAGCAGTCAGAACTCAATCATAGCCAATTGGCAATAATATAGGGCGAACCTTGAATGGAAAACGTGAGGCCCAACCCCTGGCCATTCTGACTAGGGCCCGTCTAACGATCGCTAGAGGCGGAGGCCAAGTGGAACTTTATCAGGGCTGGACTCTGAAGCCCTCCAGGGCGACTTCGTGTTGGTGACTTGGTGACTGTTGATGACAATAAATAATCCCAGTCCTAGACTCCCAGGGCTCCTTGGCTCTGGATGGCTCGCCAGTTCGTTTCCTTGCTGCATTGACACCCAAACCCGGTGCGAACGAATTTTCTACCTAAATTCCGAGCTGGCCAAATCTTCTACTGGCCGGCCTGATTTTAGTATCTAGTAGCTATAATATGGATAAAGAGATGGTAAATGAAATTTCCATCCAGGAAGACATGAAGTCGAACAATTTTGTAGGTGGTCCTTCTTGTTGATATTTGATACCCCTCCTCAGGTAACCTTTGAACAAGAGCTGACCTCATGTTCGAGAAACACTTGAGGCACTGAGGTACTGTGTAAAACGCAGAATATTTTTCACTAGACCAAACTGCATGGATCCATTTTGGTCTAAATCAACCGATTTCATTTGATGGAAAAATGGTCATTTAAAAAGTCACCCCACTACTGGTGTAATTTCCCTGTAACATTATTAGTTGCAAAGCGTAAACATCCGTTGCTTTATTGCTGGAACAGACAAGATGCACTGTCTATTAAATAAGATTACTTCTTGCTTTCACGCTGCGGCAATGTGATAGATGGTAATTGATCAGTACTTTCAAGCAGCAATAAGTAGTCTTTTTCTTTGTCGCATGTGAGGGGACCTGAGTCCTCCATCAGGTACTTTCAGGTTTTTGGGACTCTATGGAACAAACTGTTTTATTATTTACTGAGAAGTTTTCATTGTTTACATGGCCTGTCAGTTTCGATTCATTCCGAGGCTAATTTGAGAGTTTCTTATTTGGGGCCCCGTCTACGTAGCAAAGTATGTGCGTGTCTTCGATGTTGACTGTTGATTATTCCGGTTGCGTATGATGAAACTCCTTTTCTATGAGTGGATCTCCGTTTTCTAACCATTCCTTTCTCGCTCAACACGGCCGCCTATCCCAGGTCAATATTGCCGGTGATAATTCGATGATTTTTGCCCAGAACAAATAATAATATTCTAGACAGATATCAAGGTTTGCCATTTTTTATTATTCTGGTTTGAGTGTCGAGACTCGGGAACAGTACCCAGGTAAGTTGTACGGGTAGTAACCAAGGTACAGCAACTCATCCCACTCCCAATAATAATGATGCTGCTGCTTTACCCGAAGGTAGTATTATGATTATTGTTATGGTCATGGATTGGGTGCTCTGCGCGTCTCTAAAGTCGATAATAATCATCTATCTCATTATTATTCTATGTCTACTCTGTACCCCCCAGCCTCTTCTAACTCACTTACATACTACATGGCAGTAGCAGTACATCTAAATCCTGACCTATAACCCCGTCCGCTTCGTGTCTTACTTGCCATTGCTCCAAAAGCGAGAAAGAAGGACAAAAGTGCTCCAGTTATTTGTTCATGTCATCAGCATCATCATTCTCCTCCATCCTGCTTCGATATAATTCTGTCTGCAGCTCTGCATCATCATCCACATCAACATCAACATCATTGTTACCATTACACTAAATACAGTGTTTTCATCACCAGAGTTTCTGTGATCTGCGCCATTGATCCCCCAAACTTGGTCCGTTGTCGACCGCTTCTTCAGTCCCCACGGCCCCATCCGAAGTCTCCTTAGTTCGTACGAAGTACGTATTTAGTATTCTGGAGGCTTTGGGAGCTAGACTAGCAGAGCTGTCACCGTGTCAGGGGCTGTTTTACTCTTCCTCTCTCACACAGTCACTCTCTCTACTCTCCCACAAGTTGCAATAATAATCTCCCAAAGTTACACTCCTTCAAAAAGTCGGTATCCAATATTCTTTCTTCCTCTCGTTTAGCAGTTTCCACCCAAACGGGTCCGGTGTTGTCACTACAGTGATCACGGTCCAATCCTCCGGGTCTTCCATCTTCCTTCCAGATCTCCCTCTCCTCCACCTTCGCTTGAGCTACTACATAGTACAAAGATACATGACCACCCCCTTTCCTCCCCTCCTTCTCCCAATCAATCGTTTGTCCTGCATTCAATACATCTAACCAACCCCGCGCTCCCTTTAACTCGACTTTCCTTGTTTCCCCTTCCTCATAATCAATGGGATTGAACCATCTACTCCTCCACTCCCTCAAGCTGAACTTGACTACATCGCAGATGATGAACACCTGCTTGATTTGAACCCATCTCGTCCCCGAACTAAGGTCTATATCATTTCTCGGAACACTGTGATAGTGTGATACCGTGAATGACCCATAGATACCTTGGACTCTCGCCATTGAACAAAGCCTGGCACAGTCATCAGTCTGTCCTTTGATTCATCTGCTGGCAGACGATATCAACAGAGTCAACATGACTGTCAGCTACGACTACCCATCACGGGTTCCTGCTGCCACTTCAATGGCTACTCTCGAAGACAGATTCGAAGTCATAAAGGAGGTCGGTGATGGCAGCTTTGGCAGTGTCGCAGTTGCTCGTGTACGGACAGCCGGCTCGAATGTTGCCAGGAGAGGGACTATGGTAAGGAACCCTATTGCGGATGAGATCAGCCCCTCGGGGCATGGACCCGTGCTGATATTCTGCTAGGTTGCAATCAAGACGATGAAGAAGACCTTCGACTCTTTGGCCCCTTGCCTAGAGCTGCGTGAGGTCATCTTCTTACGGACTCTACCCGCTCATCCCCACCTTGTCCCAGCCCTCGACATCTTCCTTGATCCACTCTCCCGGAAACTCCATATCTGCATGGAATACATGGATGGCAACCTCTACCAATTAATGAAGTCCCGAGACCATAAATACTTGGAGGGCAAACACGTGAAGAGCATCCTCTACCAAATCCTGTCAGGTCTGGACCACATCCATGCTCACCACTTCTTCCACCGTGACATCAAACCTGAGAATATCCTGGTATCGACATCTGCTCCGAACGACTCAGCCTTCAGCCGCTATTCAAATCTTGTCACTCCCCCTTCCACTCCTCCGACTTACACAGTGAAGATTGCCGATTTCGGCCTTGCACGCGAAACCCATTCGAAGTCACCATACACGACATATGTCTCAACCAGGTGGTACCGCGCACCTGAGGTTCTCCTGCGTGCGGGAGAATACTCTGCGCCTGTAGATATGTGGGCTGTCGGTGCCATGGCAGTTGAAATCGCTACCCTGAAGCCGTTGTTCCCTGGTGGTAACGAGGTTGACCAGGTCTGGCGCATCTGTGAGATCATGGGCAGTCCTGGCAACTGGTACAGCAAGTCAGGCACCAAGCTTGGCGGTGGTGAGTGGAGGGAAGGCTCTCGTTTGGCTCAGAAGCTGGGCTTCACTTTTCCAAAGGTACGGATATCCGTCACGTTCGTGGAATGCAGGAGATTTGCTAACGTCGATCGAACAGATGGCGCCTCATTCGATGGAAAGCATCCTGCAGCCTCCTCACTGGCCAGCATCTTTGAGCCATTTCGTGACGTGGTGCCTGATGTGGGACCCTAAGAACAGACCGACTTCCACACAGGCACTGAACCACGAGTACTTCGCAGATGCTGTGGATCCTCTGCGGCCGAAATCTTCCACTTCGCGGCTGCTTGGCCGCAAACAGTCGGACAGGAGCTTCAGATCGCCCACTCCACAATCCAGCGACTCCCCCACCGTGTCGTCAAAGCCATCGTGGTTTAGAAGATCTCTGATTGGAAGATCGGAAAGCCCAGCCCCGGCTTTAGAAACCGACCAGACTGTCCGACCGTCTGTTGTGTCGTACAACACTACCCCCGATCTGCAAGCCACCAAGACCAGACCTGCTGCTACTAAGCGCGCCACGTGGGCCAATGGGGCTCCTATGCCTATCCTCCCTTCAATCCGACCAGTCTCTCCCTTGTCTAATGCAGTTACAGCTCAGGCGAACTCGACTCTTGCTCATGGTGGGGATAATGCCCAGTCCGCTGCTGGAAGAGCGAGCAAGAAGATTGGCCGACAGCTCTCTCTGAACTCCCACGGTAACCACTATGCCGACATTCACAGGCAAGAGGCAGAGCGAGCCCTCAACGGAGCTGGGACTATGAACGCTACACTCAACCAGAAAGAGAGCTTCTTCTCTCACCTCCGCAAGAGGGCTCGCCGGCTCTCCGGTCGCAACCAGGCCAATTTGGCGACCGATGATATCGAAGCCAACGCTGGCTGTATGCCGTGGTCGAACCGTTCCTCGCTCGCTCTGGACTCTGTGAATGCGGGAGATGCGAAGCAGAATTCCGACCTGAACGACTTGGACAGGGCTTTGCAGAGTGTCAAGTACTCGCTCGACTCAGCCGCTCTCGGAAACGTCCCTGTCCAAATCACTTCGACTGGGGACGGCAGCAAGCGGCAGTCCATGCCCCAGGGATCCATTCGGTCAATGACAGACAGCCCAGTCTCAACTAGTGGTGCTCCCGGACCGATCTCGAGCCGGACGAGACGTGCGCTTCAGATGACTTCTCACCCGGTTCACCGTTATGAGACCCCGGAGGAAGAGGACGAGCTCTTGGATGAGGTGTTGCATTCGGCAAGCAAGGCCGCTAAACGTTTGGCACAAAGCGAAACATTGTCGGATGCTTCGTCTAACTACAGTCGCCAAGCTCCGGGAAACGACGGCTCCCGTCCCTTGCCCAGCCCCTATCCTACTCCATCACCGTCGGCAAAGTGTGACGGTGTCTCGTTTGGTCAGCAAGACTCGACTCCATGCAGACGAGACGAGAAGATGGACCATGCCAGTTCCAATCGCCAGTGGCCCACCCCGCCTTACGAGGAACGGGACTGGATGAACACGACATCTTCCAATTTCTGAGAGTCAGCATTCAAATGATTTCCTTGCAGAGGTCATTTTTTTTTACTCCCTTCTTTCCTCTCGCTTTTTGAAACTTGCATTTCGGGAAAATTAAAAGAAGAGAAAACGATGTCATAATGCGCATTACCGGCTATCTCACCGAGCACGGCGTACTGGGTTTGGTGTCTACCCTGTTCACATTTTATCGGAGTTCTTCTGTCTTCTTTTATTTCCCCTTCTGTTCTGCATATTGTGTGCTTTTATCACTTGGTTGGCATCGGTGTGCCCTGGGCTTGGGCTTTTTACTGGTTCTTTTCGTTCTCATACCCCCAAAGGCCTTTTATAGACGGCGGGCCTCGCAACTCGTTTCCGGCATATCTTGTTTGTCTTCTAATCTTTCCTTTGCTATTTATATTTTGTGGCATCTGCTCCCTTGCTCTGATATACCCTGATACCGAACGCGCGAGTCGCGAGATCTACCATCACTTCTTATATATACACATATCCTCTCATCAATCCTTGTCTCCTAACATTCAGATCTTTCCTTTGTCCACCACTCTTTCTTTGTCCTGTGTATATTCTATTGCATATAAATCGTCGCCTGTCATTCCTTTCTGTTGCGCCCAGGGGAGGTGTTACGACTCGTGTTGTCGAGCGATCCTTCCATTTTCTCCACTGTACAATTTTGTTCCGCCATTCCTTAGTACGACGATGATAGTCGAGGCCAACGATCCTGTAATATAGTACCCATTTATCGGCTGCAAGCCCTGCCCTTATATATACATATACACACCTAATGCAACAGACAATGAAATTTCTGTGCTCATTTGATCATTCTGAAGGAGTATCTGTGTATAGCATATCATCAGGGATATGGTAGAGCGACTTGATGCCTATTCCATGCAATATTGAGACCAAATAGAGAGGTATGGAGTAGTCCGTGTCGGAACAACAATTATCCATTCTTCATCAGAATTTCCCGAAACAGTACTTCAGATATGATGGCCATCAATTTTCCTATTATTGTGTTGCATGAGACTTTCTGCGTGTAGTCCTCCTATGGATCTGTTTTATTGATCTCCTTCTCATAGCCATCAATTACCCCTCGCGGCCCCACGGAGCCATTGAAGGCCTGGATAGCTGAATCCCGATTGCGTCCTTCTACAGAAGGCAAGCTCGATACTCTTTTTTTACAGTCACTCAAGAAAAACCAGATACACAGTCGTCATCCCGTCGCTTGGATCAACAGTTCTTGCCCTTTCCTTCCTGGAAATCCACAACCCAGAATGTCGGCCCAGCGACAAGCCTCATCTGCCTCACAGACCCCACACCTATCACCAGCAGAACTTTCCTACCTCTACGCTTCCCTTGCGCTTCCCGACAGTCCCATTCGACCAGACGGGCGCTCACCCACACAGTTCCGACCCTTAACAGCAGAGACCGATATCCTCCCAGGCACCAATGGCAGCGCGCGGGTCGGATTCGCAGACGGCACGCAAGCCATCGTCGGAGTGAAAGCGGAGGTTGAGAAGACAGCCCTGGCGGCAGAGGCACTGAATGTCTCGCAGTTGTCACCGGGGGATGATTACGCGGCCGATCAAGGCGCGGACGGCAAGGAGGGGATGGGCGCAGCGGGCGGGCACGAATCGTGGGTGCAGATCTCCATTGAGATTCCTGGTTTTCGGGACGACGACGCCTTGCCTGTTTTCCTGTCGGAGATGATGCGGGAACCGCTGATTGAGTCTGTGTCGAGTGCGCAGGGAGGGGATATGGGGATGGCTGGTGGTCTGAAGGGGAGGCTGGTCATTAACCGCCGCTGGCATTGGAGGCTGTATATTGATGTAAGGGACCTTTGCTGGACGGTGCATGCAGCCGTGGCCGTGGCCGTGCGTTTACCCGGTGCGTTGTCGTGCTGACTTTTGGTCTCTTCACTATAGGTTTTGCTGCTCTCGCAGCCTCTATCGTACCCGCTGCCTTTACTCTCTCTGACGACGCACCTGGCGCTTTTGTCGACGAGACTGCCCAAGCTGAAATCCAAGGGCGAAGAGGACCCGTTCTTCGACGATGATTGGAACGCGGCCGAATATCTCTACCCTCGCCAGAGTTCTGGGACTGCTGCTACACCCTCGCTTTCGCAATTCGTTCGACCTCCAGTGACGCTGCTGGTCATCTCCGTGGCCGATAACATCATCTTCGATCCCAGCAGGGAAGAGATTGCCGTTGCAGATACCGTCTTGGCCCTTTCGGTCTGCCGCGACGGGGAGACTGGTAGTCTGAAACTACTATCTATGAGGACGATTGACCCTCCATCCCGTCTGACACAGCCGGGCGTGCCGAACTCGGAGAATGTCGCTACGATAGGGTCTTCCGCTGCTGCAGAGGATGCTACTGTCTTGAACCCTTCCACCGGCGAGGAGGAAGTTCCTGGAGTCTGGAGACCTCGACGTGGTGGGGTTAAAAGAAGTACGATCGCGCGCATGGTGAAAGCAGTGCTGGAGAAGGGTGGTGTTGGCGAGGATGTATTAGAGGGACTAGAGGGAGTTTCCGTCGGTTGAGTCGATCATGCAGTGCAGATTGAAGAGAAGCTCTATGAAGCTGCCCACTGCGGGCTCAACGTGTATCGGCTGTCTGATTCACACAAGCGGCCGGGCTCATTCGCTGCAGGTAAAGCGAAAACAGACGGGCCTGCTATGTGGGAGAAAGGAGTCTGGCGCTTTAAATGAGGACTGATATGCCAGGTCTATGCGGTTCTCTGGATGCGAAACAGACGTGACGACCAGGAGATATATCATGACATGTACACATAGAATAATGCATGGGTAGACACAACGTCAAAAGCAAACATCATAGCAATCTAATATACAGCGCTGAGCCGGGTTCCTAACCCACCGAACTCATTCCATCCATCCGGCAGCAGTCTACCAGATACCAAGCCACTTCTTGACAGGCCTCTTCTTCCCTTCCCAGTCAACGTATTCTTCCGCGCCAACCGCAGGAGCATCAACTGCGACCGGCGACTGATCATCAACCACCTCCGCAGTCGGTCTCTCAGTCTTCTCATCCGGCTCTTCCAACCCATGCGCAATCCGATACTGCCGCCTCTTCTCCGCATCTTCAACCCGCTTGAGGCGCTTCTCTCTCGTCTCCATCGAGTTATGCTGCACATGCATGCGGAAGACGGTAAGCGCCTGCCCGACCGTGTCGATCGGGTGAGTCAAGAGCGCAGACCACGGCGGCAGCAAGTGCGCGTACGGGGAGGAGTGCTTGAAGTTCGTAGTGAAGGTGAAAGTAGCCAGGGAGGTGAGGACGCCCTAAACATGCCACAGCATCAGCCACTGTTTCCAACCAACGTAGAGTAAGGGGAAAGACCAACCATAGCAATCCAGATATGGATCCACCGACTCGTCAGAAACTTGTACATGATTGTCCCCTCCGGCGGAAACATATTCGGGTACTTCCTGGTCTTCTGCTCCTCCTTCTCCTTCTCCGAGAGTCGTGGGCCGGGGTAGTTGATCGGTCCGCTGACTACCCTGCCATTGCGGGTCGGCACCACCCGGCGCGCGGGGTGCGAGGGTGGTCGGAACTTGTCAGGTTTGGCGAGCACGCGCGGTTTGCTGCCGTCGTCTGATGAGGCGCAACGGCGCGACGAGGGGACTGTGGTTGCGAGGATGCTCGGGTTGCGGCGGCGGGTTAGGGCGTGCAAGGTTCGGGAGGAGGGTATCCCGCGAGGGAGGAGGAATTGGGGAATTGTTATGGGCGCCATTGTATATGGCAGGCGTAAATAGAGGGTTTTAAAGAGGGTATGTTGCGGAGAGGCGCATATACTCCGTGTTTTGGTGCCTCTTGTCCGCTACATCTCCGACTATTTTTTTCTGTCAGCGATGTTGATATGATATCACGTGACTGTATAGAACACGGCAGCAGTTCTTGCTCTCATGCCATGACGTTGCTATCAGATGTTCCGACACTAATCGATTAATTTTAGGCCAGGTACACATAGGATTACAGGAATGAGCATTATGTTCGCATGCATCGATCCAGGTCGCTGGGATGTGTCCAGTCTGAATACAACCGCCGGTCGGTCTATCCCTTGACGCCTCAGATTTCAGGCCGTCAACGTATCGGACCACCCAAGCCGGCGGAGCGGAATTACTTCTCTGAAAAAATTGGGTCGGCGATTGTTCCAGCGGGCAAATGACGACGCTGCCATTTCCAATCCTATGGGACTGGTTCCGGCTGCTGCAGTGATGCAGAACCGGTATGTTGACCTCGCGCAACTCATGGAAGTGCCCTTATCTACGTTGCGATTCAGGAATTATGGTGAGCGCATGTAAATATGCACCATCTTCGCTTCGCGTCCGTATGCGTGCCAATTTTTCCTCTCTATGCTGACTGAGGCTTAAGGCGACTTATGCTTCGAGAAGCTAAGTCTGAGCCTGCGATGAGATCATAGTCTACGTGATGTTGGCGATTGCCATTGGGAAGGCAAATCGCAATGGGAAGAAATTTGGATGTTGAATCTGGATTTCGATACAGTTGTCGACTCGTCTGCATCCTGATCAAGAAACACAATTGCCTAGAATAGGTATCCAGATCCCCTATCCGTACTTCCGTAGATGGCTTTAGAAAGTGATGCCATTGACGTAAGGCAGAGACAAAAATCCACACCGGGCATTTCCCAGTGTGTGACCGTGTCCCGACAGCGCCCGTTTTCCGTTGAATCATCATGTATCTGATTGGTGGATGTTCGGATCACGGGAGTTGCCGGGGGCAAGGCCGGCCGCATCAATCTACAAATTCCGCCCGCAAGTTTTTCTCCCCTGCCAGCTTGCTCCGTTTCTCCCCCAATTGACTCTCTAGACTTTTTTTGGATTCCTCTGTATTCCAATTCCTCTTGTACAAACACATTTTCAATCTCATAATCTTCATTCACATCTACCTGTACATTCAAAATGGGCAAGGACGAAGGTTTCGCTCCTGGTAAGCATACCTTATTGTTCCCTTTCCACGCGATTTCCTCGTTTCGCTCTCGTTGGGACCAGCCATCATTCACTGCGACTGCGGCGTCCCCTCGTATGTTCGCTTCAGAAGACGTCCAGTGAATGATGGCTGGATCTGGGGGAGTAAAGAATGCGTTCCTACTCCCCAGGCCTCTTCTCTCTGCCACGACATCTGCTCTGGTAGCAAGGATCAGCTGGTATCGCAATCGTCGCGTCTCGTCGTTACAGTTCAAACATCTCTCAGGCCGGTGTCTACCATTTCCACGAGCACGCCGCAAGCAGCATGACGAGCTTCGATACCTTCTGTCTCCTCACTACCATCGACATGCGCGAAGCCGAACTTGAAGCGGCAGAAAAGGCCAAACAGATGGCTAACGTATTCGCGATTGCAGGTGACGCTAAGAAGGGTGCCAAGCTCTTCCAGGTGAGTACAGAACAACCGCCATAGTATCTACTTGCATAGCGACTAAGATCCTCGCCCTAGACCCGTTGCGCTCAGTGCCACACTGTCGAGTCTGGCGGTCCCCACAAGGTCGGCCCCAACCTCCACGGTCTCTTCGGCCGTAAGACCGGTTCCGCCGAGGGCTACGCCTACACCGACGCCAACAAGCAGGCCGGTGTTACCTGGGACGAGAACACTCTGGTATGTAATAGCATTTTGAACACTCGCTCGATGTGAGCCATGCTAATGCGCCTCTGCAGTTCTCCTACCTTGAGAACCCCAAGAAGTTCATCCCCGGTACCAAGATGGCCTTCGGTGGTCTGAAGAAGGGCAAGGAAAGGAACGACCTGATCACGTATGTTCTTTTGCCGAAGACTTACTCTGCCATGGTCGGCATTACAGGCGCTAACTGTTTCTCCCCTACAGCTACCTCAAGGAGAACTGCTAAACATGTTCGCCCTGAAAAGTCACTTGTCTCTTCAACCTTGTCTGGGAAACGTTGTCGTGCCGATCCTCCTGTGGTAAAAGCAGATGCACGGCAGTTCGACGGACAGGGCATGTACTATACTACAACCTTGTTTAAACGCAATAGACCTGATATTTTCTGTGTGCTGGAACATGGCGGATATCATAGAGTCCTAGCGTGCGGGATTGTGTTTACTATCCTTTTCCGATGGTTATGTCTTTTGCTTCGGATTTTGTGTACCATGACCGACCATAATGAATTAAGAGATCTCCTCTCATGATGACCCTGCTTCTTGCTGTGTGTTCTACCTCAGACTGTCCGCCCACGTGCGTCATCGCTCGTCACGTGTTGGTGTAGGTGCCTGCTGACAAGGTGGATTGCTGCCTTGCTGCCTGAAGGAAGTTACTCGTCCTATCTCCTGACTCTCTTGTCTTCCCCCCAGCCTGTTGATGATTCGTGGATGTTGACACCAAGTTTCAGGTATACTCTTAGCTCCAGCGACATCGAGTGGAGTCGAGTCAGTCGTCTTCCAAGCTCGTCCTGCTGTTCGCCCGTCTACGGTTTGCGACTCTCCTCGCCAATACAACAGCCATCTGGTGGACGATCCCTGCAGCCATCATTCAGCCGTTGTTCGCTGATTGGTCCGGTACGCAGGACATGCTGTTCGTCTGGTCTAGCTCTGAGGATGTCCTGCTAGGTACATCCACTCATGCGGTGGACTCTAGACTAAAACGTTCATGATTGATACTATGATGTTGCTAGACTGGAGACTACGATGGCCCTGTACGGTACAGTACAGCTGGAACCATGGGCACATGACCCTCAGCTGACAGATCTGATTGGTCCAGCCACTCTCTGCGCCCCCTCATCCTCGTGATGGTCCAATCAGCACGAAGGTCAAATGCCCCCTTCCCCCTCCCTTTGGGTATGGTACCTAAGGTACCCGTACGAAGTTACCAGTGCAGTTACCAAGCAGCTTATCTGCCTTGATAAACTCGGGTACATCAGCCCAGGAGGAGGAGCATATCTGAGATCGGATTCCCCCTCTTGTAACTTATCTAGGATAGACCGCGATCAAAAGTCGTGCAGGCATACATTCCATACCAGAGATCCATCCATTCTTGTTGGCTGAAGTCCATCAGCGCGTCTTCACGTCTACTTACTAACTAACGTGCGTGCTTCTACATCTTACAGACAGAAGTTCCCGGGGAATGTGCTGGTCCGTTTGATGCAAGCGCCTCCTGTTTGTATGTACCTCCCGGGCCACCTACAGTCAGTACTTTGTCCCAGGCATCGACACGGCCAGTGAGTGACTTGTCGCTCTACAGTTAGTCAGAAATAGCTATTCGGGTCTCGAGTCCTCAGGCATCAAGGCTCCCCCCGATCCTCCACTGGAAACCTCGCGCAGCGCATTCCCATGTCTTGCATCTCCCCATTACTGCTTCTTGCATTCGACTTGCTAAACTCTTTACTTCTTATCCGAACTTCTGATTCTTTGCCTCGTCGTTTATTTCCGACAGCACATAGATCAGACCTCACCGGATCTTAGCGCGCTTGCGACTAACCCCTCCTTCAAGCTATCTACCAATTCATCGCTGTCTCAGAGCTGCACCTCAAGTGGTCGCTTTGACAGCGCACTGACTGAAGTGGCTTTACAACTTCCCTTTAGATTGTGCGCAACGCCGTCCATCATGCTGGACGAGCTGGATAACGTTTTTGATGACCATCCGTCGCTGGATGCGTCGCTAGAGGACTTTGAGAACAACAGCAATGCGCACCGCTCTCC
This sequence comes from Aspergillus lentulus, assembly GCF_010724455.1. Next base: position 73,433 of record NW_022983946.1, on the reverse strand, counting down.
CGTATTCGGCCTCCCCTCACAGCATTCCGGGTTCCGCTCAGAGGAGTCGGAAGGTGAGGAAGAGGATACCACTCCGAACGGTGAACGCTGGTCGCCTCCGGGCTTTCGCAGATATGATTACGTTCAAGGTAGCGGGTGGTATCGCCATCAACCTTATCTGCGCAAAGGCGAGAACGATCGGCCGGTGCTGAAGCCGACTGTGGGAGTCAGCCCGTCGGTGTCGCGCGAGGCTAGCCCACAGTATGAAGATGCGATCGACACCCCATCGGTGAAGAAACGCAGCGAGTCGGCCGACACGGGGGATGCGACCATCGCTGCCAACGTACCGTTACCTTCTGACACACCACTTACGGGACGGTCCCCGAGTCCCGCTCCGGCGCTCAGGGCAAGCCCCGCCGACGAGGTTTTGGACTTTGGGCCGGAGAATAACTTGAGCAATTGTAGGCTTTATCTTGGTTTGCACCCTTGACCAGCAAGCTGGCGCGGGATACTAATAGGTGGACGTTTTCTCAAGATATCCGGTTTGCTGTGCGCGCAGAAGTCCAGCATCGTGAACCATTTGTCGCACTTTTTAGTTACTTGCGATCCAAGTTCGACAGAATCACTAGTTCCAAATCCAACACCACACTGTCCATCCTGATTGCGCTTCTGTCCATCGCATTCATGCGCGCATTGTTCTTACCTAGTCTCCCTCAATCGATTCCGGATCTGGTGAAATTGTCAAGCTTTGCGCGATCATTCGAGCCGCTCATATACTACTCGGAGAATGGAGTACAGCAGATTGGAACGTTGCAGGAGACCGGTGTTGCTGTCTGGGATCTGAGTGAATCCGTCCGCGGTACCAATATGACCAGCGCGCCGATCATTGTGCGCCAGCTAGATGAACTGTCCGAGTCGCTGAAAACATTGTCGCTGGAGCTAACGCGCTTTTTCGCCAATGTCGACTCCGACGTTGACTCCATTCTGATAGTCATGGACTGGGCCAAAAGAGAGCTGGAGACTTTATCGTCGCAACCTCCGAGTTCTCTGCCGTCCATTGTCCTCGACAATGTGCATGATCTCTTATCACGGCTGGGTACGCTGGAGCGGACAGACACTCCCAATGGTGAGGCGAGTAGCAGCCAGCTGACAACCACTCCAACCACATTCGGTCTCGTCGTTACGGCCGTGTTGGGTCAGACTTCCGCGCAGCGGACGCGGGCCACTCTCACGCGAACCTTCACCGAGTTCCTATCTGTTCTTGAAGAGTCGATCAATAGTGAATTGACCCATTCAACTGCGCTATTTGCCCTCTTTGAATCCATAGATCGCCAATTTCTCAATCTGCAGCGCACCGTTGTGCGCGAGTCGGACGCGCAAGAACGTGCCGAGGGGGAAATGCTGAGCTCTCTGTGGACGAGAGTCCTGGGTCCTGATGCCGCTATGGTTCGCAAGTATGAGAAGAACAAGCGCTTGTTGGCCAATGTGCGCAGCCGAACTGTCGCCAACAAGCATCTCCTGATGGATCACCGCGGCCGACTTTTGACACTCAAGGTCAACTTGGAGACCCTGCGACGAAAGCTGGTTAGTCCACTTGTTCGGCGGAACGACTCTGTCAGCTTTGTGGGTGCTGTCGAGGGAGGCAGCGGCCGCAGTAACGGACGGATGCTGGGCCCAGTTGAAGCGGTCATCGAAGGCCAGATCCGCGGGCTGGAGGGTACGTACGAGTACCTCCGCTCTGTCCGAGAAAAGCAAAAGGCCAAACTCATGGAAATGGTATATGGAGCTGGGCGCAAAATCCCATCCCCTTCCATGTTGCCAGACGGATCGGACGATTTAGGGTCAGATACCATCGAAGGGGTCTGAACGCCGCCAGAGGAGGGTTGCAAGGGGTTACGTTTACCGTTACCCCCGTTCACACATACATCTTACGTCTGCTGTTGTTCTCCTCTCCTCCTTTGATTTAGTCGATTAGTCATCACGGCGTTTTTCATCCCCTCGCTGCAGGCAATCACTCGGCGTTCTCGGTCGATTACACCCTAGACATCGGGCGTCATCATGGTATCTGGTCTGGTCTGGGTTGGCTTGCGTCCACGAGTCTATTGAACTCGTCTCTTCGTTTTTTCTCTCTCCCATTTCCCGGCGAAACTGAGGTCAAAAGCAGAATAGACGAGTGGTCTTTTTGTTTTTCTTTTTTGTGGCTTGTTGGATATGGAAAGGGCTGGTGTTCTGTGATTCCGTTCCTTTCAGGATACATACAGCAGGTAAGGAAGGAAGGTGCGGGACGGCGCTTATATTGGTTTTTGGCTTTTTTTTTGCGATCTTTTTATATCGAGATACACTCTTTCATTCCTAGCATAGGGTCTAGCATGTACGAGGCATTTACAACTCAATCTAAATCTACAAGATAACTCCAATCACTTCTTCATGTTTTGCGGCCTAGATGATAATTTCCGAGATTTCGTTTTTGCAGCAGGATGTACAAGAATTGTCTAAGATCCAAAAGAAGTTCCCACCAATGAAAGAGAATAGATGAATATTGAATGGAAGAGATATCCCATTGAAAAAAATTGCGCCCCGTAAAACCAGACAAAACACCATAGAACTCCGTTTTGGATGCTTGAGTAGGTCACAGAGAAGTCTCGCTTTCTTCCCCCCGCCCCAATCACTTTTCGTGTTCATTTTCAGTTTAGGTTTAGCTTCAGCTCGGGATGATTGAAAAGGGCTACAGCCTAAAAGCCGTACCCACCGCCACCGTACGGCGTCGCACCGTAGGGAGTTGCCGCGCTGGCTCCCCAGGCACTCGTGCCGCCGTTGGCATATGCGGTGAACCCGCCATCCATGCCCTCTGGCGGCTCGTAGGCGTCCGGACTGCGGACGCCCATCATGTCCTCGTCTTCGGGGAGGCCGTTGCGACCGCCGTTGCCGGCGCCGGAGAGGGAGGAGATGACGGTGGCGAGTTTGCGTTGGAGGACGACGATGCCCTGCTGGATGATCATGTCCGGGTCGAGGTTGCCGATGCTTTCGACGTCGATGTAGAAGTTATTTGGTTGAGCGTCGTAGTCGAAGGGTTGGTCGGGGGGCGCGGCGTGTTCCCACGCGGCGTTTGCGGAGACGGGCCTGAGTGAATCATTAGCGACTGCTTTCGCAGTGTTGAACTGAGCGATGTGCAGAAGAGAACGAAAAGAATAACATACCATTCCTTAATGGGATCCTCCTCGTACCAGTAATCCACATGCCGGAGGTTATTGTGCGGGTCATACTCGAACCCAACCGCCGCAGTGGGCGCCCACTTCGCATGCTCCTTGGCTATCCCCTTCTTCGCAACACAGGTCATCTTGAGCTCCTGCCCCCGCCGCAGCTTACAGATCAGAGGGCCCTTCCCCTCCGGATCCGTGATAACGGGGCTCCCCACCCACTCGTTCGCGCGCTCGCCGCTGACGACCAGATCCCGCGCGTAGACGGGCATGATCTCGTCGCCTGTGCAGCGCGCGTGCAGTGTGAGCGTAACGCTGCAGCGCGCGCAGTGGTCCTCGCATTCGCAGTCGCGCGTGTACTCGACGTCCTGGTCGCAGTTTTTCGAGTTGAGGGGGATGAGGCCGAGTCTGTGGGCGAGGAATTCGTCGGGGAGTACGGAGGTGTTCTTTTCGACTTCGACCAGGTCGATGGCCATCGTTGGGACTTCGGCGAGGATGACTCGGCGAAGGGAGTTGGCGAAGGCGAGATCGACGGAGCTGAGTTTGAAATCGACGCGGTATGGCTCGGCCTGGGGAAAACCCGTCAGCACTGTCCTCTCTTGAAGGGCTGTTTGATACAGCATTCTTCAGAGACAGCTCGAACACACCTCTCTCACGGTCACCTGGGGCCCAGTGGGCTCAATATCCATCTCATAATCCATTTTGGCGATAAAGACACAGTGCTGCTGGTCGCCACCCTCTTGTTTCTCCGTAGTTGGATGCTATACTCGACTCATGCGATTCTGATGAACCACAGCCTGGCCCTGCAACTGTAGCTTTATAAAGTCTCTGGTGAAAAAAAAAAAAGAGACTTTGTTCAGTGGTTGTTGGTGACAGCAGGGAGCTCGGGGTTTGGCTTTGACCGATGCACTTCCGCCTTTTGGCGCTTTGCCTAATTAGGCATTATGAGCAGCATTCTAGTAAGCAGTCAACCAGCTACATGATACATTCACTCACTTTCATAGTCCTTGCATTCTATGCTGTTAGTTAAGAGATCCTGACGCAAAGTACGTTCCTGAGAAAGTCTGGACACTAGGGTGCTAACCCTCAACTGGTGAATTCTGCGAGATTTTCAAGCTATAATACATAGAAGCCAAAGGTACAGGAAGCCTGCTATGGGTGTACTGTGTGCCATTAGATATTACACGTTGATCCAGGATTGCTAATTCTGCGGTATTGATTCATGATCCAAAGATTGGAGTAGCAAGGCCAAATAGCAACAGTTTCGGCAAAATCAATGCGTCACTGTCTCGATGGCTGATCCAGTAGGCATCACCAATCCCAGTGCAATAGAGATCCTGACTGTGGCCTCTTCCCCTGACTTCCGCCGAACAACCAGATTAGGCCAGATAGTAGGTTGGTATCAAGTAGCCCACCGACAAAGCTTCCACAAAGGACCTGTGTGCAATCCCAAGTCAAGTCCAGGTAACAGCAACAGCAACAGCACCAGCACCAAAACTTGGCTTTTTTCGTCTGTCCGCAACAGCACTATCAAGCTGTGCGTCTAACCTTCTATACTGACGAACCGTCGAAGATTCTATAGTGATGAGCACGTAGAAACCGAGTTATGCACAAAGCCATCAAGCCGCCGCCCGCTTGTGCCAAGCAACAAGATACAAAGACTCAGAACTCCGAGGCTGTGAGACTGACCATGACAGGTAAAAAATCCCCCAATGACACAGATGCAAGCAGAAAACCAAGACAACGAGTCGAATGTTTTGAGTGGAAAATCGTATCAGTTCGTAACAAGATCAAAACGCTGGCAAGCAGCGATTGATCATATCTTTTCGGTTCGCCTGGCGGAGGTAAGAAAAGACAGAACTTCTCTGCTATCTTTTCAGAGAACTGCGATTTAAAGCCTCTAAGAGTTCAGGACGGCTTGCAAGAGCGGCGGCGGCTTGTGCATAGGTAACCCATTGCCGTTTCCGCTTGTGCATCTCTGGCCACTGGTCTTCTTCACGATCGACCGTCACCTCAAAAAACTGGTACGAGGCCTTGGGGGCACTCGACGTCAGAACGGAGGACGGGCGCATATCTGGGATCAACCCCAGATCCTTGTGGACCGTGCAAATGACACCGGCCTCTTCCCAAGCCTCTCTGCAAGCGGCTTGTTGCGCAAGTGCCTCATCTGTCTCCCATCCTCCTTTGGGGAGGACCCAACCACCACTTCCTACGGACTGAATCATGAGCACCCGCGTTTTGTCATGAGAAAGCGGGACGACACCCGCCACGAGCCTTTCGCCTTTAGAGCCGTAGCCTAAGGATTCCAGATAGGTTAGCTTCTTGTCGGGTGTGGAAGTCGTTGATGACGACATTTCTGAGCTCCTGCATGAACGACGTCCGCAGGCCTCTAGGGACGGTAGACTCACGTTGGTTTTTCCGCCCTACCCGGGACTCCATTGAGCGAGATTGTTCCGCCATTTTCGACATTGTCATCTATATAAATCTACAAGCGTCTTTGTGAAAACGCTTGTAGAGGGATCGGAAGGAAAGGAATTGAGCGATTGTCAACGACAGCTGATGCCGTGATCTTTTAGGCACTAGAAGGTAAAAGAATGGTAAAGGCGACAAGGGAAAAAAAAATATGGGTTTCGGCTAGAGCTTGAGAGCTGCTCAATTCCAAAATGACCGGAGGATTTCAAACAGGAGCCCTGGTCTCAGTAAAGAGCCGTTTAGGGGAGAGAATCAGTGTATTCCCCAGACCGTTGACCTTGCCGTCTTTCTTTTTGGGACGAGGCGGTCGAGGGAAATTTTTTGGGGCGACTGAGAATAATTTTGCGGAGATGGAAGAGAGGAACTAGGTATTCCCGTTCACTCCCGTAGCGGACGGGAACCTCAAAGAAGATGTGAAGGTGACAATAGACATCATTCAGGAGAAATAAGTATAGAATAGGGAAGAGGATAGAAGAGGAAATGGGAGAGAGTGTGAGAGGAGCGGAGGGGGAGGGTCTCAGAGGCAGCTTGGTATAATGGCGGCGCGGTCCGGCAGGAAGTACGGAGACCCCTACCTAGGTAAGGTAGGGTATTGTGTACGTGCTGGTAAGGTATTGACTTACAGTCGGGTGCTGGCTAAGGTACTGTCCAAGTGGTAGACACTAATAATAATACCATCAGGTATTGACGGACTTACCATAGTACTAAGGTACGATTCTTTTAGGGCCCCCTAGGCCCGTGGTTTGGTGACAACACCATCTCTAAATCTAGTCCCGGAGGGTGCTCTCCCAGAGCGGGAATGTACAGTTCCAGTTCGGTGTCGTATGCAGGTCATCCCATTTGCGGTGTCGGGGTGTGAATGGTGGTATGATACGGACCGTAATACGAGACGACCCAAGTAAGTTTCGTCTCCCGTCATCAAAGTACTGAGGTCCAGGGCTTGCTTTATTTTTGCCCTCTACGCAGGTTGATACTTTAGTTGTGTACAGCAACTCCAGTGCCTAACATAGAGGAGCAGAGGCGCCTCTACACTATATATGTCCAATCCTTCTCAACAGCGATGGTGCATGTACTCTGTGGTTTGCTACTTGGGTATGAGACACAGGTACTGACTACGGCAGAGATAGGATTTTACCTATGGATAAAATTGTCTAGCTTAACTCCATAGTAAAAATTGAAATATAATCAAAAGTAAAATAAATGGAATAAACGGCCGAAGATATTCTGCAGAGATCTGAATAATAATCATAATCTGTCTACTTTAACTAGTTTAAGGCACTGTCTTTGTCTCACCAGACAACCGACGACTATCGTCATATACGGAGGATGAGAGAAGCATATGGCGGGAACGTACCATCCACTCTTTGAAAGGGCTGACAGAGCAGCTTGATTCCATTCGAAAATGAAGCGTCTAAACTTAGAAGATATCTACAAAGAGAGATTGAATAATATTGGATGGTCTGTTCGCATGCTAATTTCTGTATTCTTGCGTCGGCGAAGACCCGAACTAAATCAGTTTAACTCCGCCATCGTCTTGCCTCTAGGGCTTTTAGTCGTTCCTGTTACCTCGTTTAATTTACATTAATGCCTTTTACCCTTCGTACCTATGGATCCAGCTTATTATTATGCTTCGAACCAGGGCTGTAGACTAGATTGGGTACCAGAAAGCAGGAGCACACTTGCATACATTAGCCACTCAAAACGACGATCCAAGCATCGGATGCGGGGCACAGCAAACCAGTCTGGTCCAAGAGATCCCGATCATCAAGAGTGACCTTTTAGCATGCTGAAGGAACTCTGAAGCAGAGGTCACAGGTCACACTCAGACATCTTGATGATGGCTTTGGAGAAACTTTTGAATTCTCGTGGAGTACCGATACAATACAAGGTACATACTGAATGTTCCACCTAGCTTGGTGGGGAGTACTGTACGCTTTCTGCAGTGGCTGGTTGAGTTGTAAACTTATAATTCGTGAGAGCCAGAAGCCTAGGGACGTGCTTAGATCTGTAGGCCATCAATGGTCCAGAGGCTTGAGGATCGCTGTAGTAGCAATTGGAGTTAGACGAGACAACGCAGCAAAGATCTGTAGTCAGTGCGGATCCTTAATCTCTCCAAGATCCTAGCAGGCTAGCACAGACAAATGACGGTGGTCATAATGCGTGGACTTTGAGGATGTTCGCACGTGATGTCACTTGCTATGAATATGCATGTAGACGTAGTAATGCATTTGAGTGGCACCCGTGAATCAAGTATCAAAAGTTTGGGTATAGTGCTTTAAGAATTGTCCTTTAGACTCAAAAAGCCTATTCAGCTAGAATCATGAGTCCTCACACTCATCATAGCAGTCCATAAAGACCACTCCAGATGACGAAGATTGACACTTGGCCAACTTCCAACTCGAGACATGCAAAAAAGGTTAGATTGTGGTACCAATTAATCAGCTCCAGGTACTCTGTACCGCGACCATTATTACATACTGCGTATTGTGTACAGGCAGGTATGTATTGTAAGTAGGCCATACACAGGTTGACCATACAATACAGGAACATAGAGGACATAGAAGCTTTCTCCCTTTCGGCCGCCAGGTACCACGAAGCTCTAAACGTCTATGCTGTGGAATGATGGTACAGGATCGGACGGAAGAGCGCAAAATCTAATATGTTCACATTTCATAGCCAGATGCTATATAAGCGATGCAAGGACAAATTCTTGCTTGCCATGATCCCGGAACCGGAGACCTATAGTGGCGAAAATAACTTCAGGTAGAGTCAAAGTCACCTTTAAGCCTCCTGCACCACATTCAAGAAACCAGTAGAAATGACAAGGATGATTTGGTCCTTACATGTGCAGCGACATGGCTTTAGCCTCTTCTAGAAGCATCATGAACGCCCTTGGGCTGGACTGTACTTGCATGGGTTGCTTCTTCATCCTGCCCGCCAGTCAAAATGTCATCCCAAAGTCATGCTTGGCAAATCAACATACAGTCGGATTCTCAGTTCTGCATCTCGAATACCTCTTTATAGAGCACCTATCTACGTGTCAGGCTGGGTAACTCAAGTATCTTACTCTTTCATGACGTTGCTGGCGACCCAAGTGGTCTTGAGGATAGATACCTAAGGCTGCTTCATTGAGGCTCCATTCCGGTATTAAATTATACCAGTTGACTGGCCGTACGGAGAGTAGTGAGCAATCGATTTTCTCTATTCTACTAGGTAGACAACAACGACAACAGGGATAAAACAACCCAACATCTCAGTCCGTTCTCCATTCTATGGTCAAACATCGTCGTCGGATCCAAGTATAGCGTGACCAGCTCACCGTTGTTAGTCTTTTTCGCCGCCTCAAAGCTCGAATACTCATTATTTCTTCTCTTCCCGCCTTGAGCGCTGGCAATAATATAATTGATCCGCTACTTCCATCGCCATCTTGTCTCTGAACGATCCGATTGAACTATTACTCGCCTTACACATCGCCTCAACATGGAAGAAGACGACTCCGTGGAGACTCTGGATCCCATCGTTGACGCCGAACGCGCGAGGCAGCTGTCACTGTTCCGACCTCTAGGTAAGGAGCCAGTCAGAGTAGTGTGCCTTTCCCCGTGCCCCCATCACTGGTCGTGATCTATCCGCTTCATCTTGCCCTGCCCCTCCCCCGATGGTTTCTATTGTATTTGCCCCTCATCCGCCGTACCATTGCTCTCTGTGTGTTTCCTTGGCTTCCATATTCTAGCCTACTGATGCTTTTGTATCTGGATAATTTTCCTGATCGAGCACACACCGCTTGGAGCGCTTTGCTTTTCGTCCTCCACTTCATGGCTTACTATGACTGTCCGTATGACTAACAAGATCCGCATACAGGATACCAGCGCAACTCATGTGGTTACTGCAAATCTGATAATGGAAGTGAGTGTGTCTTTTTTGGTCACCTGCCCCACTTCCTCCCATCTGCCATCATTCGCTTAGCCCTGCTTCGAGGCCTTGGCTGATCAGTATATGCAGGTGCTGCCTATTACACTAGTTCTGTTTCAGTACGACCGGAACATTACGATATCCTCGTCAATCGCGGCTGGAGAAGGTTGTACTCGCTCATCTGCATGCAGTCAACATGCAATCACCTTCACAACGCATTGCTAACCTTCGTCTAGATCTGGAACGCTCTACTATAAGCAGAATCTGCCAAGGTCATGTTGTCCGCACTATACGATAAGGTGCATACCCCGTCCTTTTCGCTAGCTTTGTGACATTGGGCGCTGGGACTGAACTTGACGCAAACTCTAGACTTGAAGCATCCGCTTTCAAACCGCGAAAGGATCAACGCCAGGCTGTCAACCGCTGGAACAAATTCGTTCTGGGTCCGGACTACATCCGTAGGGCAGCCTATTTGTGCCCCAAAACGAGGGAGTGAGTATTTGTAGTTTTTTATGAAATGCTGCCGGTAACATGGACGCATAAACTTACACTTTATTCTGTGTTCAGAGAAAAGAAACATCGGAAATGCAATTTCGATCTGCTTACTGCGGTTCATGAGGCCGAGTACAGCAATGTCAAGAGGCCCATTGACCCGAAGACGAAGAAACTGCTGGAGCCGGCCCATCGATTTGAGGTCAACATAGAGGGAGACTCTATTTCCCAGGCAAAGTCAGTATCGAACGAGCCCTGGTATCATTTCGTAGGCTAACCGAGTCCCAAGGTTCGATCTTTTCGTCAAATATCAAACCAAAATCCACAAAGAAGATGTATCCAAATGGAAACAGAAGGACTTCAAGCGTTTTCTGTGCTCAGGCATCAAAAGGTCGCCCGCAGATGCTAAATCTGCGGAACGAAAATTAGGGTCGTGGCATCAATGCTACCGGCTTGACGGGAAGCTCATAGCGGTTGCTGTTTTGGACTTGATGCCAAGCGGTGTGAGCTCTGTCTACATCTTGTGAGTTTAAACCCCATGGCCAGTCTCTGAGCCTGTAGCTAAGTACTCTAGCTATGATCCGGACTATGAGCAGTGGGAGTTTGGCAAGCTCAGCGCCATGAGAGAGATTGCTCTTGCGCTGGAGGGGTCTTACCAATACTACTATATGGGTAGGTGACTATGGTTTTGTGAGTGGGAGAGAAAGTTGTACCATGATTGACGACTTCAGGATACTACATCCACACATGTCAGAAGATGCGCTACAAGGGCGCGTTTCGACCACAATACGTCCTCGGTAAGGATGACATCCGAGCCAATAACAACGAAATACTGATTTGATCCCAGACCCCGAGAGCTACACCTGGGACCCGCTTGACGGAGAGCTAACCAAGAAGCTGGACGAGCGTCGCTACGTGTCGCTTTCCCGCGACAGACAATTGGCCGCGCAGGGCCTGCCAGAGTCTACGGAGGCCGAATCGGCAGAGGAAGAGATCAACGACGAGGAGATGTCTCTGTTTGACCTGCACATGCCCGGAGTCATGACTCTCGATGAGGTAAAGACGCTAGATCTGGACCACTCGCTCCTCCTCGTGCAGGGCTCGCTTGTTCATATGATGGTAAGACGCTTCCAGTGCTGGCGCATCCAAACTGGCCTGCTAACATAACGGGACTCCTAGGACCTTGTAGGGTGGGAACGGATGCCTATCGATAACCCCCAATCCGTCAAGGGCATTATCGCCGAACTCGCCGCTGTGTTGGGAAAGGAAGTTTTCAAGGATTGTGCGGTGGTGTTGTTTGATTGATAGAGCACGGAGGTACATTTACCGTGAGACATGCGCGCTTTATACTCTACGAGGTATTACTAGCAGGATAATCTACGTGAAAAGGAGCAATGCAGTGGTTTCGACCAATTCGTATGTATGACACTATGTGTTCTAGCTCAGAGTCTCGTGTCAGAGTAAACATATAGAGCAAAGTGCGGTTCATGAACAATGCTTGTCGAAATCAAACCCTGACCGAGACGCCTTCCATGATGATACAGTCACTGAAAACCGAAATGCTACCATAGCAATACAAAATACCCCATGCATGCCAATTATCATTATCAGGAACAAAGACACCCGAATGCATCGAGAGAAAAAGACCGACGAAAAGGAATCAATGCATCAACTCAACCGGCGGGCGCGCCGTCTTCGGCGGCAGCTTTTTAATCGACACGTCGATGGGACTCATCATCTCGACATCCTCATCGTCGGCCTCGACAGTCGTATCCTCGACCATCACGGCCGGTAAACCGGGACTACCACCATGATCCTCGGGGTTGTAGATCAGCGTACTACTCCGACTCCGCTGCCCCGACATGGCGACGGGCCAGCTCCCCGTCCGCTTCTCGTCGGACATCGACATGGGCGTCTCGGGGTCCACAGGGCCCGAGACAGGAGCAGATTGTTCCGTCTTCAGCTGCGCAAGCGCCTGGGCGAGATCACTGGCGTGGACCTCCTTGTTGGGCGGCTCCTCGGTGCGCATGACCCAGCCGTGTGGGGGGCTCGGGGGCGGGCTGATGAAGAAGAGCTTGTCGAGGTGCGGGGCCTCGAGGAGCTTGGGGCGGCCGCCGTCGAGGAGAGGGGTGGGTTCGCCGAAGTAGATCTTTGTGCGGACGTTGCGGTTGAGCAGGGACTGGCCGTCGAGGAGTTTGCGGACGCGCAGGGCGTCGTCTTCTGAGTGGAAGGAGCAGACGATGCGTCGCATGGAGGGGAGCGGGGAGAAGGAGTTTAGGGGGGCGATGGCTTCGATTTGCGAGCGGATGGAGGCGAGGGAGGGCGGTTGGAAGAGGTAGAGGTCGTGGAGGTCGGTTATCAGGAGGGTGTTTGAGGGGGGAGTTGGCTGTGAGAGAGCAGGGAGATTGGAGAGGTCGAGCGAGAGAGCTGGGCGCGATGATGAGGAGGAGTGGGAGGCCCTGTGGGCGCGTAATGAAGGCGACTGAGGGAGGGAGTGTGGTGGTGATGTTGTTGTGGTGTCCGCCATGATTGTTTTGATTTCTTTGTTATCTGCAATCTGAATTGGTTGGTGCAGAGGTGCGAGGAAGTTTGAGTTGTTAAGATGAGCAGATGGTGGATGGATAAGCAACTTTTGTATATGACGGATGGTTGCCACCGAGTTTAAGGCCGCAAATGGCGACTGATGGAGGGTTCAGGGGAAGAGAAAACCTTGATCGGCAGAAAACTTAATAATGAGATTGTCCGTTCTTTTTGAAGTTGATGAGGAATGGCAAAATACTACTCCACGTTCCGCTCCCAGCCCTTTTAAAAGAGAAACGGGTCAAACCCCCCCAAGAGTTGTTGGTGAGGCGCAGCCAAACACACATGAGTGTATCGCCATGGCCTTCGGATGCGGCCTCCCCTGGGCTCCGCTATGGGGGCTTTGACTTGCCTCGTTCGTCGTAATCACAGAGACAATAATTCTAGACTAGGGATCTACCGAATCTCTACCTTGCTTTGATTTTTCTTTTTCGGTTCCTGAAGATCCATCCAGGCATTACTGTCGTATAAACATCCACTTCCTATTTGGGGTAATTTCTCGCTGGTTCGATCGGTGCGGCTTTGCCACGCCAATAATCAATCCCACAAGTGGGCTTCTCCGTGTGGCTTGTACTTCCTATGCTCGGCGTTGCCTACTATCTTCACTTGCAGAGAGAGATCGTGGATGTAACGATTGCCACTAGTTACTTCAGTAGTCGTCGACTTATCCGTACTATGATATCGATCGGCTGAATGTTTCCGACGCCTAAGGGAAGGTTACAACCCCTATGCCAAAGCTGGCAGGTTCTCACTTGACTACAACCAACATTCATGGTAATCATATCATTTGACGTTCCATTATTATGGAGCTTATGAATTAGTCGGAATTATGAGTACATTTCTGCTGACCAGATCATTAGGCGGGTCTTCTCCGCGTTGCTTCAGTGGTGATTTCTGGGTCAGGACGGAGTTATGGGTCTGCTCCGCTGCTCCGCCCCTTCAGTGGATGTGATGTTTGAAAACAGCAGGATGCCAGTAACTGCCAGGAGCTCGATAGTTCTTCGCTCATGTGGCTTTGACAGATGATGGATCGACAGATGCACATATCTCTGATCAATTTGGCTTGATGCAGGCTCGGTAGGACGCAAGTGGCTGGTCACCACCCTCCTAGATACCTCTTCCTCTCATAGCCCCGGAATCTCATGGTTACTTGGCATGATGACATTCCTCTTGATGAACGGTCATGATCATGCCGAGGAACTCTAATTTCACTATCTGATCTGGCATGGTCCAATATCTGCTCTTGACGGTGTCTTTTGGAATGTCGTCAGTCACCTGGACTATCCTTATAGTATGTACCTCAGATGCTCAGCCCTCGTCACCAAGGCTCAACATCTTAACCAGGCCCGCAATGCCTTCAGGTCTCCGTTATGATGATTCTTACTCTCAATGATCAAAGAGATTAATTCGTCTGCCTACTGTCATCAAAAAGCAGTGCTGCTTGGCAGACACCGATTTTGGCTTAGTCCGGACCAGTGTCTTCGGGACAGCGGACGTTGTATGGCATAGCCACGACTACAAGAGTATAGACTGCGGAATGCGGAATACTGACCGCAAAGGATGCAGCTTTGTTCTGTATTTACACTTCGGGCTCCGCACACTAACTTCTTGGACAAACGCCTTGCTAAACTCAAAGAAGCACAGCAAGTCGCATGCAATATTACCTGGTTGGACAGCATCATCTAAAGCGTCTGGACAGCTCTTAATCGATCCGCAGTGGCTCGTTTTGTTCCCTCAATGTGCGGAGCATAGACCTCAAAGGCATGAGGTAGGCCAGGGTACACGTGTAGTTCTACACTGATGTTGGCGGATGCGATTCTGGCCGCGTAGGCAATATCTTCATCTCGAAAGATATCCAGTTCGCCGACATCAATGTACGTGGACGGCAGGCCTTGCACGCTCACTGCGCGCGCGGGTGCAGCATACTGTGAGACATTGTCCTTGCCAATGTCGGTCCCAAGAAGCGCAGTCCAGGCAGTAATGTTATCATTACAGTCCCACAGCGCGAAAGGCTCCAGTTCAGGATTGGGCACCGTGTTACGGTCATCCAGCATGGGATAAATGAGGATCTGCTTGGCGATCGGAGGCGCCAATCCTCGATCGCGGGCCATCAGGGTGATTCCCGCCGCCAGCAGTCCCCCCGCGCTCTCACCCATCGTGGCTATGCGGCTGCGGTCCACGGAAAACTCCTCCGCATGCTCGTACAGCCAAGTGAGTCCAGCGTAGCAATCCTCCACTGGCGTCGGATGAGGGTTTTCAGGCGCCAATCGGTAGTCTACCGAGAAGACTTGAACACCAGTCTGTTGGACTTGGATGGAAAGAGGCTTGACGAACAGCGCAACAGCGCCTTGTATAGTACCGCCTCCATGGGTGTGTAGCACGGCTGGACCAGCGGCTGCTGGCGTCGACGTCTTTTTGAAGAACCGATGTACTTGGATGGTATGCCCGTCGTACGATTTCACTGGGTAAGTGCTGTGTTCCACGTCAGGTGCCATAGGCAGCTTCTCAAACATGGCTTCGTAGTTGGCCGTAATGTTACGTCTCCTAGTTGCAACATCGTGCACTGCAGGTTTGGGGCCTGATCTAGACGAGAAGAACTCGACTGTGGCCTTGTGGTATTCAGGATCGTAGCTTAGAGGCATTTCGGCAGCGCTTGTTTCGGCTAGGCTCAATTGACAGCACTTGTTCTTCAGTCGCATTGAGGGGTTTGCGATTATAAAGCATTGCTCAGGCATTGTGGGGTATTTTCAAGGTAGGATGTGCATGATTGACCAACAAGAAGCCATGATAAGTTCCGAAAACGTCTCGAAAAGGGTATGGATAATCGCCCTCAGAGGGAAGTTAACGGAAGCTGATTGATAGTGGCCTTCACCCGCGTAGCTACTTGACAGTCACCGTCCACAGTTGATTTCGCTACAATCCGCCTAAATGTCCTTCCAGGTTATCGTTGCCTCCCAGGCGTGTTCTCCGAGGCTATACTGAGTGCAGAGGGTGTAGCCATGCTCTTGATTCGAAGGAGCCAGACTAGATCTTTGAGGTTAACATAGTATAAACAGTACCCTCATTGTCTCTATATGCACAACATTCAGTAACAGGCATGCACCGTACAAGACCATCATCATTACTATTGATAATGATGGTCTATTCTCTTCTCTCCATCGGCCCGAGATCCCCTACCGTGGCCCAAAACAGTAAGCGGTCAGGTGATGCCATGCCTATAGCTTCGAAAGTTCTGTTTCTCTGTCGGGAAAAGAACTGGCTCTCCCACAGCTTCACACTGCTTGTATTTTCCCCCTTTCAAACCTCCATATTCCTTCCTCATCTCTAAAATTTCTCTCTTCCATCATGTTCCAAAGAACTTTCCTCAGACAGGCCCAGGCCGCCAAGTCCGTTCTCTCTCTCCGCGCCACATCTACCACACCCTCAGTCATCCGCCGCACGTCACAGTTGCAATCACAGCTGCAGTCTGTTCGGCCGTTTGTTCGGCAGCCGACCTACCGCTTCTACTCGACAGAGAACCAAGCTCAGAACGCTGAGAAGACCGAGGCCAAGGAGAATGGAGCCGCTGAGGAATCCTCAGAGGAGAGCCTCCGCAAGGAACTGGAGGCAAAGCAGAAGGAAATCGTTGATCTGAAGGTATTAACCACTTTTATGCTTGGTGGAACATCCGCTGTTGCGATGGAAGCCAACCCATTTGCAGGTGCTAATCTGCGTATAGGACAAATACATGCGTTCAGTTGCAGACTTCCTCAACCTGCAAGAACGCACCAAGCGTGAGATGGAGAATGCCCGGAACTTCGCCATTCAGCGGTTCGCCGTCGACCTGCTCGAGAGCATTGACAACTTCGACCGGGCTCTCCTTGCTGTTCCCGCGGAGAAGCTCGACGCCGAAGTGACCGAGTCCAACAAGGAGCTGATGGACCTCGTGTCCGGCCTGCGGATGACCCAGAACATTCTGCTGAATACTCTGAAGAAGCACGGTCTGGAGAGATTCGATCCCAGTGAGCCCACTGAGGACGGCAAGCCCCAGAAGTTCGACCCCAACGTCCATGAGGCCACATTCATGACCAAGGTCGAGGGTAGAGAGGATGGCGAGATCATCCACACACAGACCACGGGCTTCAAGCTCAATGGCAGAGTTTTGAGAGTAAGTCATCCCTCAATTGATTATTTTTGTTCCGAAATCTAACAATGTCTTCACAGGCTGCCAAGGTCGGCGTTGTCAAGAACAACTAGACTTGGATCGTCACGACATCCGCTATGCCTGACTCAACAGGCTGCGTTTATTCGACCCCTGCTGCCACTCTTCTTCCCATATCTTTCCCTTGTACAATATACGACATGTCTTTCTCGTCATGATGGGGTAATGCATTCATCGTCCTTCGATAAGGGCATAAGCTATTTTGTTTAGGATTTTCTTCATGCGACTGGAGGCGTCCGGGTTGTCTTCCCGTCGTATGGGCTTTTGTTTTTGATTGTGTTTTCACAAATCTCTCCTCCTTATTGTATACTACTCACAGTCAGCGGCATGTTTTCCGCTTTCATACACCCTGAGAAAGGGCAATGTCGTTTGGAAGTCTGGCTTTGGATGTGGATGACCATGTTGCATGAACTTCATTCATCTCGCCCTGGTAATACGGGTGGGTGGCCTAGAAGAAAATGGAAAATCTAATGACCAAGATGAGATTCGGTATCATTTTGTTATAGTAATATACAATATGTATGGACCTTGGAAGCGTAGTAATTCTATAATATAATACAGGATGATTTGATTTCTCATGGCCATTACTACCTCAACTCGACACCCAACTGGCCGACAAGTTTCTCGCGCAGTTTCTCATGAAGTCCATTAGTCTCTTCGTTGGTCAGGGTGCGCTCCAGACTCCTGTAGTTGATCCGGTAGCACATGCTCTTCCTGCCCGTCTTGGGATGGGTGAATTCATCGATGAGCCGTACGTCCTCGACGAGATCTCCCGCAACGCCGCGGACAATCTCCATGATATCGTTCTCGTGGACGGGCACAGCACCACCCGCCGCGCTGCCCCCGCTCACGGCCGCGGACGGCAGCCAGAACGCCACATCCTTGTAGCAGGCGGGATGCCTGGAGAAGGGCTCGAAGCGGGTGATCTGGCCGGCCTTGAACTGCGAGAGGAAGCGCTCGTCGCGGGACCAGAACAGCCGGATGTCGGGGATGTTGAAGAGGAGCATGGCGATGCGCTCGAGGCCCAGCCCGAAGGCCCACCCGATGCGGTCCGGGACGTCCGAGTTGATGAGCAGGTCTTGCTTGATGACGCCGCAGCCTAAAATCTCGAGCCAGTCGCCTTGCCAGAAGACTTCGAGTTCCCAGGACGGGCTGGTGAAGGGGAAGTAGGCCTCCACCCAGCGGACCTTGAGAGGTTCCGCTTGTGCGGTTGCGTCTGCGGCAGCAGTGGCCTTGCGGGCCTCGGTGAAGATCTTGATGACCATGCGTTCGAGCGAACGCTTGAGGTGCGCCGCGACGGCCTCGACTTCCTCGGCGGTGTGGTGCTCGGCCTGGAGCGGGTTGCGCTCGGCGTGGATGGTCGGGTTCGGGTCTTCGACGGGGACACCGTGCGCGGGGATGCGATTCACGTCTTCCATGATAGCTGCGGCGGTGCGCGAGGCGTGCTTGAGCGGGTCAGTGGCCGGCCGCTTCCACAGCATGGCGCCCTCCATCTGGTGGAAGACGGGGTAGTGGCTGCGGTCGATCGCATCGCGCCGGT
Source organism: Aspergillus lentulus (assembly GCF_010724455.1). The sequence continues at coordinate 55,063 of NW_022983946.1, read as the reverse complement.
ACACGTCCGCGACCACTGTGTACCCTACCTCCTCCGGACGGGTAGCCTCGTTGCGGTTGATCTGCTGGAAGTACGCCTGCTGGTGGGCGCTGGTGTGTGTCCGGAGCACGGTCTTGTCGTTGATATAGTATGTGTCCGTCCGGCTGCGGCCCGGGTGGTCCGGCGCAAAGCCCAGGACATCGAAGTTCTGCGCAACTGATACGACGGGATTCTTCTCCGAGTAGTTACCGTATACCGGGCCGGGGAATTGGCTTTCGATCAGTTTGCGAGTGATTGCTAGAGGGTGGTTCTCGTCGAGGTATAGCCGACGTCCGACGTGGGACAGGATTGTGTCCGGGGTGTTGGTCCATTTGTCTGTATGGTAGGTCTGGCCTTCAATGGTCAATGACTGCGAAGGCAATGGCGATGAACGAGCCGTAGTTTTTTGCTTCGTCTCTGCCTTTTCTTCTGTCTTCTGGTTCGCTGTCGAGCTCAGATTTCTCCTCGTAACGGTGACGGTAAGAGGCTCGGCGAGACGCGAGATCGATATGCGACTGCTCTGGCGAGGGGTCACGACGGACCATCTGCCACTGCTGGCACGTAGCGCCCTTCCGGTAGCCAACAGACGCATGGCTTTTATTCAGTGTCCAGTGGATCACTAGCGGACGATGGCTGATATGATAGTACTTGGTTGCGGAGATTGAAGCTGGAAATCAACAATTCGGCCCGGGGAAAAGAGTCGCCGGTGTTTATACATTCGGCAGTGCGTCGCTTTTGGCCTGCGATTATTCTTCATTATTCATAGATGGCTCGGAATAAAATTACAAATGCCATGTTGAATGTATATTTCAAATGATTATATGTTCTTCGAGATCGTTCATCTGATCAAGCGTGGCTGATAAGACGTCGTCCGACTCAATAATATATAGTTCGCATAATGAAAGTCATCTTCAAACTGACGGAATATTGTGATAACTATGCTAATGACGGTTGAAATCCTCAAATCATCGCTACCTCGCGATACATCATATCGGTTCTCAAGGTATATTTGACTCCTCGAAATACAAGGTCCCCAGCATGAAGCAAGTGGTACTGCTGGAAGACCAACGCTGACCCTGTCTTAGGAAAGACTCGAACTATGCCATCTTCCTCTCCATAGCCGACACTGAAGGATGTTGCACCTCCTAGGAGCTTGCCCGATGGATCCGTATTGAGGCTGCCCTCAGGATCCGTCTCCGCCTTCTTACTCGCTTGCATCAACTCCTCCAGATCCTGCTCTCCATCGCCATTCAGATACAGATGCAGAGTATAAAAGGACTCCTCTTCCTCATCCGGTGTGATGTAGTTTGAATCCCAGTGAGGGCGAAAGTATTCACCACCCTCGTATTTCAGGAACCGCAGTTTCTCATTCAGCCGGCAGAGTCTGTATGCCTTGCCTACTCCTTCAAGACCAGTCACAAGCGGCTGATTGCGGATGTGATCAACCCCTTCTTCCTTCAGAAATGGCATCAGGCGGGCAAGCAGCTTGTCCGCCAACTCAGGGGTATCGACAATGATTCTCCCACAGTTGCGTTGGACTGTAGCAAGTACCTGCCCCCCGCCTCCGGTGTTGATCATCGCGCGATCCCATGTGGGAGAGCCAGACGTATCCTTCACAGTCGAGGCTTCTGCAATGCGAAGTAACTCTTTGCATTCTTCTTCCGTCAGGATGTTGTCGATAATGACAGCATTATAATCCTTGTACTGGGGAATAGGCGGATCTGTATTGACAAAATTGATCCGCCGAACAGTTGCATTGGAAGGAGCCTGAGGAGGAAGATAACCTTCAGCTACGCTGGGTGATACCATAGTGGCTCAATGGCGGGCTTATACGTTGTTAGCCTTATCGACTGTGGACGAGAATTGTCGCTTACTTTCAAAATCTACAATGATTCTGTCAAGATAAGTATGGCAGGCCTCTGGCTTTGATGGCTGCGGTATTTTAAGAGGTCTACCAGGGCCTTACGTACTGCAGCCTGACCCCAAGAGCCTTGCGATTGAGCATTGCATGTCATGCTGGGTTCTCCTCACGAGGCTACCTGAGTTGGCTGATGCGTTATTGGTCGCTGAGATGCAGTAGCCGCAATCCGAAGTTGTCCAGGGTTCACCGCAGATCCTTGTAGAACCTCAGTGGTAATATGTCTCTACCTTATCGAAGAGGGATATAAGTTCCATTTCATCGAATCTGTCCGTACCTATTCTTGGGCCGTACGGAGTATGGTTCTGAGATAACTCGGAATTTGCTCGGCTCACTCCTCGGATCACTCACTCACCAATTTCACAGATATATGTACTTTTGGTTCTCAAGGTGCTATGAACAAATGTAGGAGGTACTTTAGACTTAATTACAATGTCTATGAGATCTTGACATTATAGAACCAAAGCCATCATCATATGCTATTAAAGTACGGTACTTGTGATGCAGCCCCATACGTCAGATATAGATCATGGTACGCCAGTTGGTCTCCGTCCTCATTTGAGGATTCTAGATTATAATCTCGCTTTTACCAGTACCCTGCATTCGCGCAAGGCATTCCTCCGGCTTAAATGGTCAGCTAATCCTTTGCTAATATTCTTGACAGGCTTAGATGTCCCTATAGTCTCCAATTACAAAAGTATGACCGACATCGACCGATTATCGCCTTGTGTATCGGTTATTTGAACTTCTTGCGGACTGAAATACAGTAATATTACGGGTTATTACATGGAACTTGCATGACACCCCCCAAAACCGAGGCTCTGATTGGCTGAGACGACCCGGGATCGGTTGACATTGCCGAAGCACGCAGGGCTCGGAGGCTTGATCTATCGCCGACTCAGAATTTATCTAAGGCCCCCTCTGGCTGACATAGTCTTAGAATTACGACTTACCGCGGCCATTAACACTGCTGTCTTGGTGATACGACACCACCACTCTCCGCTCTTTCTTTTTCTTTTTGGTCTATGGCTGGAATGTCCACATCTTGTTGATCAAGATGGCTGGAAGTGGAAAGTTGGAGGAATCTCAGCAGCCCGCGAGGGCTGTTGTAAAAAAAGTGCATTATCCTTTTTGGTTTGGCGGTTCTGCATCATGCTTTGCTGCAATGGTCACACATCCTTTGGATCTTGGTGAGTGTCCTTCGCAATGGCTCGTTTGATGTATTCTTGAGGGCTTTAACTGACATTGAACTTGCAGTAAAGGTATACCTCCTTATAGTCTGCGCGCACCGCTCGTCTCACCCGTCCCCTTCCGTTTTGTGTACACAACGCTGATCGATGCGCCGATGAAATACAGGTTCGCTTGCAAACACGTGGGCCAGGAGCGCCTACGTCGATGGTTGGAACATTTGGTCATATCCTTAAGCATAATGGAGTCCTGGGGTTGTATAGTGGGGTATGTACAATATCTGCATGGGTCGTGGTTAGGAAGACGCAAAGAAAGAAAGTCGCTCACATCTGTGCCCTTCTGTAGCTCTCTGCGGCCATCCTCCGCCAAATAACCTACTCTACCACCCGCTTCGGAATCTACGAAGAGCTCAAATCCCGCTTCACCTCGTCCTCGTCACCACCCGGACTTCCCACCCTGGTCGCAATCGCCTGCGCATCGGGCTTCATTGGCGGGTTTGCAGGAAACCCGGCCGACGTTCTGAACGTGCGCATGCAGCACGACGCAGCGCTCCCCCCGGCGCAACGGCGCAACTACAAGCATGCACTCCACGGATTGGTGCAGATGACTCGCACGGAGGGCGCGGCGAGTCTCTTCCGCGGCGTGTGGCCGAATGCGACCCGTGCTGTGCTGATGACAGCCTCACAACTCGCCTCCTACGACTCCTTCAAGCGTCTCTGTCTCGAGAAGCTCGGAATGTCGGATAACCTCGTCACGCATTTCACTGCGTCCCTTATGGCTGGATTCGTGGCGACAACCGTCTGCAGTCCCGTCGACGTGATCAAAACCCGTGTGATGACCGCATCACCGACGCAAACCCGGGGCCACAGCCTCCTGGGCTTGTTACGAGATATCTACCGCAAGGAGGGTTTCGCGTGGGTCTTCCGCGGCTGGGTGCCTAGCTTTATTCGGCTGGGTCCTCATACCATTGCCACGTTTATCTTCTTGGAAGAACATAAGAAGCTCTACCGGGCTTTGAAGGGGATTTCGGGGGACAACACCATCAAAGTATAGACTTTTTCTTCTTTTCGCAGCATATTGTTTTTGGGTTCGTTTCTACATAGACTTCATGTACATGGCATCTGGCGAAACATATCGGGAGGGCAAAAGTCGTGTTCAATGCTGTACATAATCATATATATGTCCATGTCTTGTCATTTCGCTTGTTGTATCTTCTACCTGTCGATACTAGTGGTTGCGGTGTGTTGGATCACCTCACTGAGATACCTTCATACACTGTCTTGAAATTTTGACCAGCTATATCTGGGATGCGAGAGAAGGTATAACGAAGGTATAACCGAAGTCATTACTTGTACCTGCCGGTTGCAACTGTAAGGAAACAATATTTACTGCTGGATATATATATGTCAAGAACAAGTAGAATTACATTATCAGCTTCATCGCGGGGAACTCATGTACAGACTACACGATGCTGGCGACATATTGATATACGGATACTACTTTGAAAGGTACGATAACCACGTCCACACAAACGGCTCTTCAGACTAGGGTAGCCTATATACATCGTTTTCTCTGGCTCCCGATGACGAAAAGGACCCCGCAAAGAATAGGATTTGTATTCCCGGTCTGATCGCGTAGAGTACATGTTTGACACCAGAAATATTCAACAGCTAATCGACAAGGACTAAATCATCTACTCCAGACGAGCAGGGAAGTTTCCAGCCTCTGTAATACGCAATACGTTAGACCACATTTCTCCGAAGAAGGAAAGAAAAGTACGCACCGCGTTGGTTATCCCATCTGTCAGTCCAGGCCTTGGGGCACAGGGAGCGGAAAGCGTGGTAGAACTGTGATGCACGAGTCAGGTCATCAATCCTACTTGGTTTTCTTTACTCCGGGAACTGAATTAATACCTGACGGCATGGACGGAAATCCTCGCCCTTGGCGTTGACACACTTGTAGTAGTCAACGTAGTTCTGCCAGCAGTGCTTGGTCCTGAAATTGGTATTAGCATTGTATCAGAGCCAGTGTTGATAGACAAGAACGGAAGACGTACTGGTTCTGCTGGGGGAAGCGAGCGTCATAGCCTGTCGTTGCATCACAAGTGGTCAGCATCATACGAGGTAGCACCAGCGACGAAAACCTGGACCAAAGCGGCACAACAGGCGAGGAAACAATCAATATTCTAGAATAAACGTACCAGCTGCAAATAAGTTAGCAATTGAGCTTAATTCGAGGCCATTGGCCCTGCAGACAGCTTGGGATGGACTCACCTGTCACGAACTTGAAGGGCTTGGTCTCCATGGGCTCATCGGGATCGGCTTCAGGAATGGCACCCATTTTGAATATGTGAAGTTGAAGAGACCTTTTAGACTGGTTATGGAAAACCGAGACGAAGTGTGGAGGGTGGGAGGGGAGGAACGTCGTTCGGAGAAGGAAGATGGGGAGGTTTGCGCCAGTGGAGTGGAATGATCCCGTGAAGCTGTGAAGCCGGAAGTGACCGCGGGCGGTCTAGCGAGCCACTCATGCGGCAAGATTTCCTAAACACCCGACCCAGCCCTTCGAAACGTCCCGTCCTGAGCTTCCGTCACCACATCCGGTCTTCTCATCCCACCACCACCACCACTACTCTTTCCACCAGGCATCGCTCTCCGCCATCGCCATGTACCCTACCCGTGTTCTGAGGATGCAGGCCTCTCGGCCTTTTGCTTTCCCTACTCCCGTAAGTCTCCAGTTTATTGCGACTAGGTTAGAAAAAAAGGCTTGGCAGACCACGGATGCTAATTGTCGTCTGCAGAAGGAGAACCAGAGCGGTATGACACGCCTCACGAGACGCAATTGAAGCAGCAATTGCTATATTGGACGAACTGTGATTGTACTAATTGATCGATAGCTCACACCATCTCTCAGCGTCTGCGGACCCTGAAGAGAGTTCCTCCGGAACTGATTCCCCTCGGTACGTTGCTAGTCTGGAGTTGATCGCTTTATTGCACTCATCTAACCACTATTGCGATTCGAATAGGTATTGTCCTTGGGTAGGTTGACACTGCGCTGTTTCTATCTACAAGAGACATGGATTTCCCTCCTGTCAGCCCGATCATCCCCCGCTGACGCAATTGTTACAGTGTTGCCGTCGGAGCTGCTATCTACTCTAGCACCCGCAAGCTCATGACCGACAAGACTCTGCGCCTCTACCGCAATAAGCCCGAGGACCGCGAACACTAAGCATGTACCAGCACATTTAATTGATTGCAATGGACATTTCGTTCTGTCTGTCCGTTTGTTGAGGACCTGTATTATTCACAGACGTGGTTTGTCGCAGCAGAGGAAAAATTGAAGTCGATTGTTTGAGCGTCGAAAGCGCGTGTATATAGTACGGCTTTGACCCAAGGGGGAGTCTGTTGGAGTAGTATCGCAACCTTTACTGTTGTCTGGCTTCCTTGTGCATTTCAAATTCGCGGGGTATCATGTTAAAAAACTCATTCTGGCTTTGGGCCAGCGACATCCAGCTCCTCTAATCCCTGCATGGGATCAGGAGCACCTTCGCTAACTGCTCTGGCCTCCGCTGCTGCCATCTTATCCTCCTCACTGACCGCGTATTTGGCCAAATATCCTTCCTGTACATCCGTAGTTAGCGACACGCCCGTGTACGATCGGATCAAGGGACCTACCTGCTCCCAAATAGCTGTCTTGCTTCCCAGCCCCTCGTTGCTTTCCTTCTGCGGCTTCGCGGCGGCGACCTTTATTGTACGACCATACAACTCACTTCCATCCATATTGTCAATCGCTTCTGCAGCGTCTTCGGGCAGGTCGAACTCCACATATCCGAAGCCGCGGTGAAGATCGCCTGAGTTGGGCACGTCAGGCTTAGGTAGCGTAATATCAACGACTTCGCCAAATGGGACGAATGCCTCGGCCAGTGTCTGCACGGTAACGGCCTGGTCGAGACCCCCCACATAGACAGTACATTTTAGGCGAGCCTTTTCGCTCATTGTGCAGCCGATGAGAAGTATTGATGAAAGTGATTATTGAGCCATATGAGAACTGTCTGAAAACGAGCGAGCAGGCCTTGCGTCACGATCACCTGGTTGATATCTGCACCGCCGTCCCCAAGTAGATTTCTTTGCCTGGACCCTCAGCGGAATGAATGATGTCACGTGAATCCGCGGATGTTTTGGCGAGGTCCCGATGGAGCTTAGCGTCACTCCCCCAGTCCCCCTCCAGAAGGACACTTGGTTGCTTGAGCCCAAGGCATCGGATCGTTCAGGTCTCGATTACCTCTTAACCTATAAGCTCCTTTCCCTTTACTGATTAAGGAGGGAATTTTTGCTTCTGTGAGCTTGCCTTTCCCTCAATTTCTTTCTCCCCATCTTTTTCTTTTCTCGTTTAATGATTATCATCGCCAGACGGCTCTGAGTCTGATCCTCCCCTAATCTATACCTACCTGTCATCCCGCACTTTCCAGCATGGTGCGTCTGAGGGAGATCCCCCGGACCGCCACCTTCGCCTGGTCCCCCGGTGCAGCATCGCCATTGATTGCTACCGGAACTCGGGCCGGCGCCGTCGATGTCGATTTCTCGAATGAAACATGTCTTGAGCTCTGGGACCTTGGATTGAGCAGCCAAGATGCCAGTCAGGAGCTGCAGCCCATTGCCAAGATTGGCACTGATTCAGGGTATGATCCTTCTATTGCTTAATTTTGGCCCTTCATTGCACAGAAAGACTGACTGTTATTGTTTGTAGATTTAACGACCTGGCATGGACAGATTCCGAGGACAACTCAAGAGGGGTGATCGCTGGTGCTCTGGAGAACGGATCCTTGGATCTATGGGATGCCGACAAGTTAATCAACGGTTCCAGGTTCGTCCGCAGACAGAACTCCCAGGCTATCATGGATCGGCTGACGGTGTACAAGCAGTGACGCTGTCATTTCGAGAATGACCAATCATTCAGGGGCTATCAAGGCGTTGCAGTTCAACCCCAAGCACTCGAATTTGTTAGCTACTGGTGGCGCAAAGGGAGAGGTAATTGTTTAAACCGACTTATTGCTCATGTTATGGTAAGGCTCACTGCTGCAGCTCTACATCTCCGATCTCAACAACATCGCAAACCCGTACCGGCTCGGAAGCGCCGCTGCCCGCGCCGACGATATCGAATGCTTGGACTGGAACAAGAAGGTCGCACACATCCTGGTCACGGGTAGCAGTGCAGGTTTCGTCACTGTCTGGGATGTGAAGACGAAGAAGGAGAGCTTGACCCTGAACAACATGGGCCGGAAAGCTGTTAGCGCAGTGGCGTGGGATCCTGAGAAGGTGGGACTAAACAAAATCAACCGCAGCTGATCTTATCTCTGACTTTGGACAGCCCACGAAACTCATTACTTCAACACCACTGGAGTCCGATCCTCTTATCTACGTTTGGGATCTCCGCAATTCGCACGCCCCAGAAAGGGTGAGCTATCCTACCCCTCCGCAGGCAATAATAGCACGATGATTAATACCCTCTAGACCCTTAAAGGACACGAATCAGGCGTGCTATCGCTTTCCTGGTGCCCTCAGGACCCCGACCTACTTCTCTCCTCCGGCAAGGACAACCGCACTCTCTGCTGGAACCCTCAGACGGGACAAGCTTACGGAGAATTCCCTGTCGTTACGAATTGGACTTTCCAGACTCGCTGGAATCCACACAATCCAAACTTCTTTGCCACGGCTTCGTTCGATGGGAGAATTTCGATACAGACACTTCAGAACACTCGTACTGACACCGCTCGGGCTATCGCTGACCAGAACCAAGCGCTCGATGGCGCAGATTTCTTCGCGAAGGCACAGACGCAGCCCCAGGTATCGAATTTCTCGCTCCCGAAGGCCCCCAAGTGGCTTGAGAGACCTTGTGGCGCGTCTTTCGGCTTTGGTGGCAGAGTGATTTCGGTCGGCCTGATCGAGAAGGGCAAGCGCGCATCGAAGATCAAGATCGCTCCGTTCGAGGTTGACGAGGCTGTCGCAAAATCTACGGAGACGTTTGAGAATGCACTCAAGGAGGGTGACCTTCGGAGCATCTGCGAAACCAGAGCTTCCCAGGCCGCAAGTGACGAGGAGAAGGCTGACTGGAAGGTCATTGAAGCCTTGATTTCAGAAAACCCTCGCAAGGGTTTGATCGAGTATCTGGGATTCCAGGATCAAGCCGACGAGACTGCTGATAAACTGGCCCAGCTTGGTCTGGATAAGGAGAATGATGAGGTGAACGGGGAGTCGGCCAAGGAATCCCGCGGGTCGGGAGCCAAGAAGCACAAGCGCCTGCAGTCGATGTTTGACGCGAACCCTGAAGCTGACAACTTCCTGTCCGATTTAGCTGCATCGAAGGGAGCCAAGACCAACAACCCTTTCCGGATCTTCAATGGCTCTGAGACCGAGGCGGACAAGGGCATTACTCGCGCTTTGCTTCTAGGCAACTTTGAAAAGGCACTCGATGTGGCTCTGAAAGAAGACCGCATGTCAGACGCGTTCATGATCGCAATCTGTGGAGGCCAGAAGTGCATCGAGAAGGCGCAGGAGCATTACTTTTCGAAGCAGACCGATGGGCCGAACTACATCCGCTTGCTTGCATCTATTGTTGGCAAAAATCTCTGGGATGTCGTGCACAATGCCGACCTGTCTAACTGGAAGGAAGTCATGGCTGCGCTGTGCACATTTGCCGATGACAATGAATTTGCCGATCTCTGCGAGGCCCTTGGTGACCGCCTGGAAGAGCAGATTCGAAACACCGAAGACAAGAGCCTACGCAAGGATGCCTCTTTCTGCTTCCTAGCAGGATCGAAACTCGAGAAGGTTGTTGCCATCTGGATCGAGGAGCTTCGCGAGAACGAGCAGAAGAGCATTGAGACGGCTGCAGACGATACTTCCTTCTCAATCCACGTTCGTGCTCTGCAGAGTCTGATTGAAAAGGTCACCATCTTCCGCCAGGTTACCAAATTCCAAGACACGGAACGTACCAAGGATGCCGACTGGAAACTCAGCATGCTTTACGACAAGTATATCGAGTACGCCGATGTCGTGGCCACTCACGGACGTCTGCAAGTTGCGCAGAAATACCTCGATCTTGTCCCTGAGAAGCACCCTGAAGCCGAGATCGCTAGGAACCGTATCAAGCTGGCAATGAGACACGCTGCACCTCAGCGCTCACAGCCAACTGTTCCCACCACCAGGACTCCAGTCAACAAGCCCTTGCCTCAAGCCAGCATGTATCCAGCGCAGCCCGCCTTCTCTGCACCTGCCGCTGCTCCAGTAGCTGCAACTACTGCTCCTCGGAATCCTTATGCTCCCCCAACCGCAGCTACAACGCAGCCCGCAAACCCTTATGCTCCTTCCACCGCAGCTGCCACCCAGCCGCAGACAAGCAAATCATATGCACCAATTGGCGGTGGAGGTTATACTCCTGCAGGATATCAACCTCTGCAGCCGCCAACTTACGGTGCTCAGCCGCTTGGTGGCTCCGTTCCACCACCTCCTCGCGCTTCCAACCAATCTCCTGCCACTGTGACCACCTACACCACAGCGACCAATCTGCCAGCTTGGAACGACTTGCCGGAGGGCTTCACAAAACCTCCGACCTCCCGTAGGGGAACACCCGCCGCTGCCGCGGCACCTATCAGCTCGCCTTTCCCCAACCAGTCTCCAACCCTTTCTCAGGGTCCTCCACCGCCTGGAGCCCCGCCTACTCAGCGTGCCCCTTCTGTCCCTCCTCCACCGAAGGGCATGGCTCCTCCTCCCCGAGTGACCTCGCCGCCTACTAACCTACCTGGCCCTTCACCCGCGGCCAACCCCTACGCTTCCTTGCCCCAGTCCCCTCCAATGGGCTCAAGCATGGGAGTTCCTCCCCCCGCGTCAATTCCTCGCGGGCCCTCTCCGTACAACGCCCCGCCCTCGATGCCACCACCGTCGAACAGGTATGCACCTAGCCCGGCGGCTCAAGCAGCAAGCCCGCAACTCTCCACCAGAGCGCCTGTTCCTCCTCCGCCCCAGGCAGCTGCTTCGCCCTATGCCTCACAGCTAGCGTCGCATCCTCCCCCAGCAAATCCTTATGCTCCTAGCACGCCACCACCGAGTCAACTGCCGATGCAGCAAGCGCCACCGCCCCAGGCTCCATCCTCGAGGCCAAGCACCGCTTCGTCGCAACGGAAGGCTGCTCCCGCTCCCCCCAAGTACCGTAAGTCATTTTTACTTCTTTGCTTTTCATTTCGTAGTTCTGACTTTGATAAGCACCCGGCGACCGCTCCCATATCCCCGCAGACGCCATGCCTATTTACGAGATCCTCTCCGCCGACATGCAGCGCGTGAAGTCTCGAGCGCCGTCCTCCTTCAAAGCGCAGGTTGAAGACGCGGAACGCCGGTTGAATATTCTGTTTGACCATCTGAATAATGAGGATCTGCTCAAGCCTAACACTGTCGCCGACATGGCGGAGCTTGCTCGGGCTATTCAGGCACGCGACTACGAGACGGCCAAGACTATCCACATTGATATCATGACGAACAGGACAGAGGAATGCGGTAATTGGATGGTATGTCGATTTCTGATCCAACCTGCTCAGGTTGACTATTGCTAACTTTGGGGGACTAGGTTGGTGTCAAGCGTCTGATTAGCATGAGCCGGGCCACGCCTTGATGAGTTAACTACTGGGGACGTCGCATGCAATATGGTTATGAGTTGTTTGTATAGTGGTTGGCGTTGTCGCCGTCTCACCTAGCTAGTTGTGGTTTTTCCGCGCTAGCCTGGTTTTGGTCAGGATATCTTCTTCACACGTCTATGTTACTGTGATATTTCTGCTTGTTTCTTATCCGCGGTATTACTATAGTTCAAGAGAGCACGAAGAGGAAAGGAAAATGACTTAGACTTTGACATTCAGTTAGAAGATTGCTCTCAACGGAGAACACTCTTTTCAACAAACTTGAATTAACAATGCTAGAGTTTAGAGATAGATGTACACTGCCACGCAGCATGCAAATGAGTGCCTATTTTTGCTTGGATTGATGGGAAATATCACTACAGAATAACAGCATTCATATTCAGAGTTCAAGAATGCTCATTCTCTCCTAAACTATATATATACGTCGACCTTCACCTTCCCGACAGAATTCCGGAGCCAGCCCTTCCCCTGCTGGCGGGGAAGTTCCTCGCACTCAGCAAGGCGCCCTTGACACCTCGAATGTCAGCGCGGAAGCTGGCCATCGCGTCCTCCTCGGCTTTACTGATGCCCGCCGAGGGACCGGATGTGGTCTCCAGGCCAGGCGTGCTGTATACCCCATACGCCGTGACAGAGCTATAGCTGGACCTGCTGTAGAGCAAGCCATCGAGGTAATGGTGGAGTTCGTTCAACCGAGTACGCACCGAGTCGTCCAGCGTACCTGATTCTTTCTCCGTGGAAGCGACTTCGCGGAGATGCGAGGTGATGTTCTCGAGCCGCTTGAGGTGCGTGTTCACTGTTGCGGTGGGGTCGGGGGTTGGCTCGTCGGCCGCGTGCTGGTCTGCTTTGTGTGGGAGGGTGCTTGCGTCCAGATCCTGAGAGGTCTGGGTTGCGACGTCCCGGTGGAAGAGCTCTGTTGGGTCGGAGGTGACGGAGTCCTCGTCATCTTCGGAGTCGGCGGGCTCGGTCTGTTTTGTGTCTTTTGCGGAGGGATGGGGTGGGATCCGAGAGACGTTCTGTTCGAGTTTCTCATTGAGCTTTTGGAGGTTGGTGTTGGCGGTTTGGGCGAGTTCGTGGCGGGCGCTGGTGAGGGTGGCGAGCATTGGTTTGACGAGGTATTCGCTTGCGCCGTAGAGGCTTGCCCCTAGGCCGGCGGCGCCGTAGAGGGTGTAGAGAATGCTGCGGAGGGTTACCAGTGGCGGGGGTTTGGATTGCTGAATGAGGAATTCGGGGTAGGTGATGATGGGTGGGACATCTCGTGGCGCGGAGTCCTTGGAGGCGGTTGGAGCAGCGGGTGTGGTAGATGAAGATGTTGAGGATGTTGGTGATGAAGAAGATGTTTTTTTGGGACTTTGCGACTCGTTGCTGGTGGGTGATGTGGAAGAATCCGGGGTAGACTTGTTTCCCTCGGCGCTGCTGCTGCTGCTTTGGTCCGCATCACGCGAGATGGCCAGGAGACTGTCTATTTCCTCGTTTCGAAGGCCCTTGGACTCTAAAAAAGCTATCTTGCGATCAATGGGCGCATCGCGTATGGAGTCATCCTGCAAGAACTTCCTGGCTTGCTCTATGAGGTCTGAACGGGGAGTGTCATCGGAGCTCGGCGATGGTGTGGAGGTGGAGTTGTCGGTGTTTGTGCTGGCAGCGGCAGGTTGCTGCCATTGAGGGATTGAAGGGGATTTGGGCTTGATGTCGGACATGTTGCGCTCCACGAGAGAGAGGGACAGATATTTCAAGGAGAGAGTGAAGTGACGGAGGAGATAAGGAGAGATGGACATCGAACTCCATGTGAGCGATGGAGACGTCGGCCAATTCTTTGGGGTCGATTTCCCCAGACCTCGGCTGTATGGTAATGTAATGTAATATACAGCGTACAGATCACCTGATCATCTAGAGGTGCATTATTCTTGGAATCTTCACGTCGATATACTGGTATAAATGATATCCAGACAATATCATCCTTATGCATTCTTGGTCTGAGAGCATTCAGAGAAGCCTCTAGTATTTGATTCCAGAATTAATTCCAAGTAGATATTCTGGTTAGAGAGTTATCGCATAGATGTACGCCAAGAACACAGACCGCTGAGCGGCAGAATAATGAGGATGAGGAATAAATCAAAGACCGGCGGACAAGAATGGACATACAGAGCCCTCCCGATATCATCCATTAAGAAGTACTGCACTTCTAAAGAGCATAATTATCTATCTTTCAGTCTTTCACCACTGACAAGTGCTCTTTGTCCGACCCCCATATATATTCCTGAGATATACACTGGGATTGTCGTCAAGGTCATCTCGGACCCTTCCCCATCGCTCTATCAACGAACCATCTATTAGTTCCCTCTGGTCGAGTGAGTATCCGTCCTCTCGTATTGCTCTTTTTCCTGTCCATCTGCACCATAGCCCGTGACTTGTCATTGGTGTGTTTTGCGATTCTTGATTGTTTCAGTCTTTGGGGTAGCCTTGCCACGGTCACTACAAGGATTATACACCCCTGGTACGTTGGTGTGGCGGAGAGAAGCGAACGCACAAGCGTTGAAATTCACCGCGTCTGCGATGGGTTCGTTGTCTTAGTCGCTTGTCGCTTTGGCACGGGCGTCCTCCATCCCATCCAAGATTGCAACGCCCTAATTGGTCCCCATCCTTGATGCCGGGTTGCGACTTTTAACTGGCGTCAAATGTGTGATAGGCGTAGCTTGCCTGCGTCTACCCGGAATGCATGGCCTACCTACACACGTCTATCTACAATGGCCCACGTATCCATCATCCTATGAATGGATGTTTGCTCGATGACCATCATCTTGAGCTCATCCGCCGACTTGTGGATATTACCTCCCATTCACTCGCATCCCCGCTTCACCTGCTAGAATCTTCATAGTCGGGCATCGTCGACGCATTCACCCTGCGCGCTTCTTCCCATCAACTCCCTTAAACTGTCTTCAGTTGTTGCTTAAATCGCATCGCATCGCTGGATTTGTCACTAAAACGATCTTCTCTTCAACATCCTCCTACCCCTCATTCCTGTCTTCCCATCACATAATTTCAGACAAGTCTCCCCTGTTTTCCTTGACTATGTCTATACGTCGCTCGCTTCGCTCTCGTCCAGTGCGGGATGATCCATCAAGCATTGATTCTGACATGAGTCCAAGGCCTACCAGATCGACACGTGGTGTCCCATCTGCCCCACTAGTAACAGTCACTCGGTCTGTTTCAGGCAGCGCAGAGAACCCCATCAGATCTCTTTTTCTGACTGTAAGGATGCCTTCGAGCAAGCTTCGCGAAGCTACTGGGGCTAGCGCACGGGGTAGCACTTCAACCAGACGCTCCCACAATGTCTTCACTGAAAATCCCATCATCACGGGACCGCGGTCTAGCCGGCCCAAGAAGAGGCTCGTAGAGGTTAGCACAAGCGAGGGGGATGACTTAGAAGACCAAGAGGAGGATGAAGTCGACGAGGATGCACCTGGTGAGGAGGACGTCGATGCGGATGGCGATTTGGAATTGGACGATGCGCCGCCCCGACCACCAACTTCAAAAAGACATGCCAAGGGTGCTGCCACATCAACAGGAAAGGCTGTGAAGAGCGTGGAGGAGAAGGAGATGGAATTGGAGGAGGAAGACGACGAAGATGATGAGGAGCTATCGGAGCTGGATACGGATGCCGAGGGTGAGCCTGATGACCAGGACGAGAGTGGGCTTGGCAATGGAAATGGAGGAGACGAGGACCTGGATGAAGAGGATGAAGAAGACGAGGAGGACGATGATAGTGAAGAAGTCACACCCGGAGGCGACCTTAGCCGGTTAACCAAGCGGCAGAGAGGAACCCTGGGCAATGACTTTTTGCAGCTTCCCATGGGTGAGTTTCCCTTCTGTGACTGTTTCGAGTGAAGTGTCGCTGCTGACCGAATACCAGAACCTCAAGTGAAGAAGCACCTAACGGCAGAAGAACGTGCTATGCGTCGTGCTGAAATGGCTCGAAGAAGAAAGAATCTCAGCGAGAAGCGGAACGAGGAAGAAAAGGTAAGTTGGGCCGGTGAAACAGCCCTTTCCGGTCTCGAAGTTCCGCTAGCTGCTCGCTGCGTCACATCGCTAACGCATAAGCGCAGATGGACACGATCAATAGGTTGTTACGCAAGCAGGCTCCAAAACGGCGTGGTCGAATCCCAGTTGCTGAAGCGGAAGCCAACGCCGCCGAGGCAGAGGCAGAAGAGGCAGAGAAACCACAGCCAACGATGGTCAGATGGGTCAGTGGCCGCGAGGGCAGTCGTATCGGTGTGCCTGAAGAATGGCTCGGAACTCCTGCGGGGCGCGTCTTTGGGGAAGCTCCTAACCGGCCATCGAAGCTTGTGGAGGAGGTTTGATTTTCGGTATGACAGGGCAGGGAAATGGAGCGGGGCGTTTTAGGCGGCATTTATATTGTCTACTATATCGGAACTGGGACGGGCTAATGATTCGTAAGCTGGTGTCGTTCATGTATTTTACCCTCTTCTCTCAAGTGTGTCATACCCTATTCGATTGGTCTTTCAGATAGAGAAAAGAGCGTAGGAATGCGCTAATATACATTTGCATATATGGCTTGAACGATCTTTATACAGCACAGTCAGATACTAGTTATATACCACAATGGATCACCTGCCCATGTGTCGGTGGACGAAGCATACTTCTCAGATGGGAAGCATTAGCGACTGCCATCCGTGGCGATTGGTTGAGCCCTCAAGCTTGAACGCAAACCCGTCGATACCAGTTGACGGTGAGCTCTACGCCATCGTATAGGTGGCTGTCTGGTCCCGCGATGGCGCAGCTAGGTCCCTCAAGATCGCACTCTGAAGTTCTATCTCCAGGCAGAGATGACTTGCACCATGTTGCCCCCGCATGCCTCAGCACTGTGGATTCAGTGTTGGAAGTCCCTGCGCCTGCGAAAACCTTCTATCTTCAATTCCGCCTTTATCCGGCCTCTCGATCAGCGTTACCTCTGCTGGTCCGACGGCTTGGTCTCCGAGCTTGACGTAGCAGTCTGAGGCTTCACTTGACTATTCCTCGATTGCTCTGCCTGTCCACTGGTCCTGCGTATGTCCATCAGCATACGGCTAACTCATTTCTAAATGCAATGCGCGGCGACTCGTCGCAGAGTCTGGAAGCGAGACATACGATAGAGGCTTGCGTTTCTCGATTTGTAGTTCTTGGAGTGCGGGTTGGAAGGTATAGTAGCCTGGGAGGGAAATCCAATCGTAAGTTTGTGGGTTCAGCAACTCGAAGGGTTGCAGGGTCATACCGGTCAATATGCCCACGCCGATGGCCAATGCCGCGGGGATGAAGTTGCGACTCATGTTTGATGGTGATGGTGTAAGCTGCTCCAGGTAGATCG
Source organism: Aspergillus lentulus (assembly GCF_010724455.1). Next base: position 37,900 of record NW_022983946.1, on the reverse strand, counting down.
AACGGCCTCGATTATCGTAGTCAGAATAAGATCATCAAATTATGACCAATGACCGATCATTTATATCCGTAGAAACTCCGACACAAGAAACGTGCAGCGCGGGCAGGCAGATCGACTTAGGCCTAGTTTAATTGGGACTTATAACGGCCAGCGGTTCCAGGCTCCTAGGCTCCCACTGCGGAACTGCTCCATACCATTAATCCACTTACGATTTCCGCCTTTTGGGAACAACGCGTCTCCACGCATTTTCGACGCGTCTAATCAACGAACAATTTGTTCGACCTGAAATCACCAATTCGACACAGACGCTTGGTCTTGACCCTTACGCATTTAATTATCTGTATCGGTCGCGATTAATTTGGACGACAAATCTCACAGCCGCAGACGAAGCATGGACAAATAGGGAAATGGGCACGCAGCGCCAGGGTCACAAATGGAATCATGGCGGGAACGAGGATTTGTACCGGACTCGGACTCGGAAGTTGACTTTGACAGTCAGGAGTCAAAGGTGGTGAATGGGAGGTTTGAGGATGTTGATGGAGGGACTGGAGAGGTTGTTGCGCCCACTGCGAAGCTCACTGTGCCGGCGGCACACGATGAGGCGAACGAGGGAGATTCGGATGGGCCTGGTGACGATGGTACCGACAGTGTTCAGAATGTGGTATTGGGCTCAAAGGATATTGGAGAAAGGACGCCTGCGGTTGATAAGGCAGAGGAGGACTCTACGATGGTGGACGTAAGGAAGGAGACATCTAAAGGTGATTCTGGCTCTGTTCAAGGAAACCAGAAAAATCCGGCAAGTCAGAATGCACCTGCGACGAGAAAGGTGGCAGACTCTTCGTCGAGTTCAAGTGGTGTGACCGCCACGAATCCCAGCACTCCGTCAACGCCTCGCACCCAACCGCAGGCCGGCATATGGGACATTCCCAGTTCCCCAGACGAGTTACAGTTCGATTTGCAGCCATCCCGGAGACGGATCACTTACTTTTCAAAGAGGAAGGACTCCGAAACCCAGAAGAACTCGCCGACTATCGATGAAGCTGGGACGCAGCTACTGAACGAGAATGACAATATCTCCCCTCTTTCTTCCCCTCTCTCATCCCTTCATTCGATACGTATTGGTGAAGACGATGATAGTTTACGGGATAGACAAGAGGGGCAGAAGGGGACAGAAATCACAGAATCCCAAGCTCCCCAGAATCGAGACGAGCCACTGTTGCCTTTTGAGATTCCGGACCATATACTACAGGAGATGTCACAACCCATGCGCAGGTCATTGAGACAGCGGAATCCTATCCAATTACACCCATACCTGCTCGAAGATGCGAAGTACCGGAGTCTCATGAAAGCCAGAGGCCTGAAACCCGTACGGGTACCTCTGCATCAAGCTGTACATGATACAGCCGACGAAAGTCAAAGCAAGGACTTCGAGCCTCCTTCAAGCAGTCCCGTTGAAGACTTTCAGTTTCCGCCATCATCTCCAACAATGGATCAACCGCTGCCTGATAGACACGTTCACAAGGATTCTCTACATCGGCGAGGTCTTTTAGCAGACCCACAACTCCAAGGCCATTTAGCGAACGGACCAGATGCTCGTCCTTCAAAACGGCGCAGGGTATCCCGACCTGAAGACGCTGAACGACGCTCTCTGAGAAATGCGGCCCGGCCGAAGGTGGTCATCTGCCAATCTCCTGCACGCCCTGAAAATAACTCTATCTACAACATACCAAGTCCTCCACGCTCAGGCAGCATCTCCTCAACGCAAACCAGTCAGCAGGCAGAGGGATTCCGTTTCCCACTTGGATTCACGCCGCCGACCTTAACTACGCCGGTTACGGAGCCTCGAGTCAATGGACGAAATACTCTAGATTCTGACATGACGGACTGGTTGGCCGGCCCTGACGAACAGGTGTCGGTGGATGGAGGAGCCACTAACCAGAGCCAACCGAACTCCGACGTGGATGAGGGTGCACCTGAAGAAGATGATGAGCAAGTCGCAGTGAGGGCTCTACAACGCAAGATCAAAGGCGTACTGCCGGCATCTTGGCTGCGACTGGACCAAAAGAACCAGAAACAGGGAAATCTCCCTTCCACGCAGCGACAGCGTGATAGACTGGCATCCCATCGAACAGAAAACGCTAAGGGTGTTGCCAGGAAGATCACGAAAAAGAATGATTCGAGGATGGTTTCAACTGCTAGGGAGCCATTGGCCTCGTTAAGTCATCTTGCGGATGATGACAGTGGTGAAAGTACCGGAGCAGAGGGGGACATGCCTGCCGACGCCCACAAAAAGCTAGCTGAGTTATTTGAGCTCGACTTGCCAATTGACGACGATATTGCCGGAGACGACATCCCTGAGTATGATCATATAGACTACATGTTCCCGCCAATACCTCGGGGACCGACAGGCCCACGAAGTCGAAAGCCGAGCGAGAAACGCCAGAGGACGGAAACAGGTGGCTCACACTCGCATAGTCACACCAAAAGACCACGGTTGAAGCGACAGACAAGAATTACCGATCCAGAATATGGAGCCCGAAACCGAAAGGAGAGGGCTGCGCCCCGCCGACTCCCTAGACTAGGCATTTTAGACGCTCCAGACGTTGCTCATCGGCCTCGAAATGAACAACCTCAATTCTTGAGGGTGGCCGCGCGGGGAGCACGTTCCCGCAAAGATATGGGCAGGAGAAGCCCATCCCGCAAGTTCATCAAGCTGGGATCGCGACTGGACACGGAGGATGCCAACAAGGCATTGGGCGAGTGGCGGAAAGGAAAGCTTCGGCAGACGCAATTGCCACAAATACAGACCAAGCTTTATGCGCGACAGCCATTGTTGGACCGCCCTGTCAATCAGTCAGGCGTCGTCACCAATCATAGTCCCCACTCGAAGGAGAGAGGGTTCTTGTCAGATCCTAAGAGGACGGCTCAAGTTGATATGACCGACGATGCTCTTGATGAGACGCCTCCAGATGTCCCAGCTATCGCACCGGCCACAGAAATGGACATTTCGTCGCGTCCGACGCCTGCGTCTGGGCAGCAAGGTAGGAAATGGGTCATCCGTCGAAACTTTGCCGTTTCATCTCTGAAGAGGGACGGCCCACGCCCAGCAGAACCCGAAATAGCAGACTCTGGCAGAAACTCTGCTTCACCGTCACTCTTCCAGAAAACCCTTGCACTGCTGAATCGAGACTACCGACACAAACCCCCGACACACCGGAGTTTACCACTTCATCGTTACCTTGCAAACAGTCTCACACCCTCTCTCCCTACCAAGGTCCAATCAGATGTTTCTGACGAGATCCCGAACGCCGCCACTGATGCGTCGCCTACACCTCCAAGTCATAATAGGCGACGTCAGTTGAAGAAACGACCGCCACGACGACTGGACCTTGGTGCGCTTGATAGTCAGGGACTTGACACTCGAGCTTCCGTCGCTATTATGCCGGCAGACGGTGTTGTTCTGGGAAACTCGCGTTCTACAATCAGCACTGGCAACGGACTAAAGTCTTTTCGGCGCACCTACACCGTTGACTTCGACATCACACCTCTTTGTGCTGGCACATTCTTCCATGAATCTACATTTATAGGGAGTGGCCAGTTCTCGCGCTCTCTTAAGGTCGAATCGCGGAATATGGATGTGAAATCTGGCCTGTCTCGCATCAAATTGAGAGACCAGTGTTTCCGGTGGGGTCCTTGGAACGACACGGTCTCTTCTGAACTCGGCCAAGTCTTTGACGTTATGACTGAAGAGATAGAGAAGGCCGCCTCTGAGACTGCAGCAAGCGTTGATCAAGGAACGGCCTCCCACGACGCTTGTGCATTGTACAGGTCCTTGGTCCAGTACGTCACGGAACACCTGTCTTTTGAGGATCCGATTGATAGGATGGGATTTGTCAAACGAACCCGGAGCCTCATTGCAAAGCTGAACGAGCAACTTTCGGTGATGGTGTTGAGTGATGAGCGTCAGAGGGATTATCTCACTCAAGCTGCGTCCTACAATCTGGTGTTCGCGAACCAAGCGTTTCAGGTAGCCTGTCATGCTCTTGTTGATGGGAAGCTTGTCCATGAGATCTCAGATATGGTCAAGTTTGCTGCCAGACGGGTTCTGGGGTTCATTGCAAGTCGAAAGGCGCAGATACAGATGCGCAGGTTCCTTGAAGACAGCAAATATCCTACAAAGCGTGAAGCGGGCATTCAGGCGGACCAATCCGTCATCGAGGCTTATGTGATCGTGCGACATGTTTTGCAGTCCATGGATGAACTCAAAGGGTGCTTTGGGGAGCTGATTGCTGAAGCCTACTTGTCAGCTAGAGGGAATTTGAGTAACTCAAGCGATATCGATGGTTTCGAGGATGGATGGCAAAGCTTATTCACCACGTTGCCGCTCAACGAATTTGATTCCAGTGGTTTGGTCAGGATTGGAGCACGCTTCCGGGAAGCCCATGACAACTGGTTGATGGTGAAACGATTGCTCTCACCTGTTCTCGATAACTACGACACCAACGCTGAAACGCAACCAATCTCATGCAACAATTACTGCAGAGCCCTTTTCCGAAGATGCTACCATCTGATCAATGGTTGGGGCTGGCGAGATTGCAGGCCGATAATGCAACTCCTGTATGACTTCTTTGCGAAAAGGCATCTCTACGATCTGAAGCTCGAGGAGAGCTACAAGTCTCCTTCTTTTCTTGATGAACTCGACCGCAGCCCTTCCTTTGACGTCCAACCAGGCGACCCATCCTATCATATCTTTTTGAAAATTCTGGCAACCGGGCTGCGATTCTTGCCCTTGTCCTGTGACAAGAAACAGATCCGAAATTTCGCTTGGCGACTACTACCGAATCACGATGGAAGATATCCCAAGGAAAAGCCCATTTCTCAGTCGGACTTGGACGCAGTGAGGAACCATCATGATCTTCTGTGCACTCTTTACTTTGCTGTTCCTGATGGATGTCGTCCACGACTGGAGATCATCAAGACTCTTGTTGAGCCTGCCATTTCCCATCGTGAAACGTGCAACATCAGCATTCGGGCATGGAGCCGACTCGTGCGGTTCAAGTTGTCAACCGATGAGGACCTATCTGGGCTGGAGCCATTTGCCGATTGGCATTGTTATTTCCTCAGCGAGTTCTTGAAACAGCACTCCCTGGCACGGAAGGAGATCGAAGCTCAGAACGCTATAGAAAAGAGCTTCTCTCACGAAGAGGTTGAGAAGACAATTTCTCAGAACCAAAGGCAGATCGAATCGTTGCTCACCATGGCTCTCGGTGTCCTACAGAACGCTGTTCGTGCGGCTCCGACGCTGGAGCATGCGCGAGTCGTTGTATCTAAGGCACCTATTCAAGCAATTCTGGGTCTTTTCAATCCAAGGGTGGCTCGCGTGAATGCTGTAGTTTCTGAGGCGCTACAGGTAATCATTGCTTACCTTCAGAAGTGTAACACGAACCCCGTCCCTGCGGCGAAGACTACCACAGTTCCAGTTGACGAAGACAGCCAAGAGTATGGGGACTGGACTGACATTGAAGCAATATACGGGGACGAAAGCCCTCCAGTAGGCACAGGTGTTGAGCACGTGGGATCGGTTTTCCTTCCTGGAGTATCCCGTCTTGTGTCGAACTGTTTTGGCGAAGATCACTGTCCTGAAGATGCGATACTCCTGAATGTCGTTGATTGCTGGACTTCCATCGCCTCGGTTCTTGTGAAGCACGGGCTGAAACACTGGGATAATTATCTCGGTCGTTACGATGGAGAGTCGTGGTCGTCGCTCCGATCGACTGTGCAGACTAGAAAGTTCACGCCCCTCTTCCTTGCAAGCTGTATTGAGAGAGACCCACAATGCCTGTCTGAGTGTAGGCTTCTGATACTGAGCATGTGGCTGTCCAGCTTGGTAGAACGGATATCGATGCTAAAATTCCAGCATCGTCTCACGGAGGCGCTATTAAACCTCGACACCACGGACCCGTTATTGCACAACTTACCGTTCTCGAAAGATCGGCAGATTGATCGGTATTCGATATCGTTGGAGGATCTCAGTCAACGAAGGTTGTCACTTCTCTCAAGTTTGCTTTCGAATATGCGAGTACACGTTCAGGATCTGGAAGATACAGAAAGTCGGGAGCTGTCAAGTACGAGGCGGGACTACAGAGAACTGATCCAGCGGATGATGGCATCCATGAAGGCGAACTACCAGGAGCTGGGCAATGGAGGAGCCAGCGCACAAGGAGCTTACGTTGACTTTGTTCATCGGATCGTTGGGTTCCTGCAACAGTACAGTAGGGATATCTGCCCTATTGATTCATTCTTCACTGATCCTACCTCTTTCCCACTCCCGTCGGCGGATCCAACCTACATTGTCGCCAGACTCAAGAGCTACGAACCGAAGCTGTGTTCCGAGAAGGTAGTGAAGACCTTGATTGTGTTTGTCCAGGGTGTATCGGAGAGAGCAGCCATCGATGGGCAGCAAGTATATCTGGTTGACCAGCTCCATAAGTCCATGGCAGACATCTACGAGACTGGAGACCCGTGTAAGCCTACTTTGCGTGCAGTCCTCCTACAATGCGTGTTTTCCGCCTATATCGAATGCGCGTTCAGCAATCCTGCCGCATGGCTCTTCAGTCGACCGATTATACAGACGGTGTCTCTCGTCTTTAAAGACTTGCTCTTTTTCATGGATATCACGGATGCAATGTGTCGGTCCTCTGTCTTGGCCATTCTTGGTGCTGTCTTCCGATCATCCTACCAAGCCGTTCGGTATATCACAGGAACCCCGCGCATGCTTACCGATTCTGCTGTGATTGCCACACTTACTAGTCTTGTCGAAATGATTACCTCCGCGATCCCAGTTGTGGATTACATAGATCGAGCGACAGATGCCGGAGGATGTGCCGTCTCACAGATCGGTGCACTTCGTGGACTTGTTCTTTTTGTCGCGTCCTCCCTTCGTGAACAGCCTCTGGAGAGCGAGGTATTGGGCGTGGTACACTCATTTAAGGCCTTCGATAATGACGACACTACGAACCCTGCTGTCCCGTCGTTCTTCCGCGATCTTCGCAATGCTGCAACCCATGAGCTGCAAGCCTATCTCAACGACAGCTGGTCCCGGCATCAGGGGAAGTACTACTTCACTCGTCGTGGCGGTCACCAGCCACAGGAAGTCCAACTTGAGCCTTCAGTTGCGGCGGAGATTGAGCGCACACCAGTGGCAGCGTTTAACCAGGCTGTCCAGACCTTTTTGGATACGGTGAGGGCCGTTGATTTGTTTGATGAGGCAGATTAACCAGCCCTGTACTCGTCAGCTGTGTAGTATATACTCCGTGTCGGATGCGCTTGAACTGGGAAGTTTTATGCCCTATATAGATTATGAGACGACAACTGTATTAAATGAATGAAATAATGACTTGCAAACTCTTGAACCAATTCTCAGAAAGATACTTGCGGCGGGAGGGACCCCGTCTATGAAAGTAGGGTTTCCAATGATGCTGAAGATGTCTTTTGAGCCGCCTGGGTAGGTCTTTTTGTAGAATGTAACTGCTTTTGGGGGTTGTGAGAGGTGGTGTAGTACCTGTGGATATTATCTATATATCTGGGTTGGGCTGGGAGATGGGAAGGTATATGGGTGGGTCGGTGGACTTACCCATGGGCAGACTAAGTCTGAGATTATCTCATTGAGATGTGGTCATATTGGCATGTGTAGAGCGACTGATTGTGAAGAGAGAGTTTTTCGTGCTTGTTCTAATGGTATGGCGGGTTAGATAGGAGATATGGTTATTATGCTGCCCGCGGGCATATGATCATGGAAATTAGGTATAGCCTAGTTGATGCGGGTGGATCGTGCTTTGGATCGTGCTTATGGCAGTTCTCGAGTCGAATACCAAGGTGATTTGGTATAGTGGTTTCGTGCTACAGAGGTTATACCGGCCCATATATAGCACTGAGTCGTCCATTTCTGATCGTCACATAACTCATGCAGTAAGGAGGAGAAGACGTAACATAGACAGAGTAAAACATAAGCCACTCCAGATGATGCATCCTGTTCGCCAAAGACCGTCCATAGCACCAGTCAAATGCAACCCGAACGTGAAATCCAAGTCAAAGTTCATCACAGCAGACGCAGCAGAATCGCAAACTGAAAACTCATTTGCTCGGGTGCCCAGCACCCGGAGGATCAGGCGCTCCATCCCTGGGCTGCCCGTCGTGCGCCTCGGGGTGACTGCCATGACTCGAGCCGCGGCGATGGAACGGGTTTGAGTGGAAGCCGGAGAAATGGAATACCTTCTTCACGGCGCCGACGACGCTTGATCGGCGTTTAGACTCGTGAGATCCCTGTGCATCGCCTGCGGCGCTGCCGTTCTTATGCACGATAGAGTCATCCGGGAGGACGATGGAGGTCGGTTTTGGGGGCCACTGGCCGTCGGACTTCCATCCCTGCACCATGGCCTTGACGACATCGGCGAGGTTGATGGGTACCGTGGGCGTCAGCGCCTGCACCACCACCTTGGAGTAGATAGACGGATACATGGCAGGCGTGATTGAAGCGCGCACGGGGTTGCTTACGGGGATGAAGGATGGGGCGACAGGTATGAGGGGGTCGCGGACTTCGCCGGCAGACGGAGGTGGTGGTGGAGAGACAGGCTCTTCATGCGAGGACAACTCTGGGCCTGGTACGGCCAGGCCCGTCTCCGTTGATTCCTTGGCCGCTTCATCAAGTGCTTGATCCGCCTGCGTTTGCTGCGGCTCCCCTTCCTTCTCAGCGATCGCAAGCGAGCTCCCCGTCCGCGCAACAAGATCAGCCGTCCCGTCCCGCTCAGCACCCGTAGCCTGTGTCTCCCCCGGAGTATGCACGGCAGCGCCTCGTTCTCGGTCCTCCGTCGCCAAAACATCCTCCTTCAATCGCGCCCCCGTCCACGCATCGCGCCTCTCAACCCACGTCCGCAATCCGATATTCCACCGCATCTCATCTTCCTCCAGCTGTCTGCGCCGCTTGCGCCGCCGCTCCCGCGCAGTCACTACCCGCGACGAATCGGACGAGTCACCGTCCAGCCCTCCATGGCTATCTGACTCATCCTGTGGCTCTAGTTCCGACCCGGAGCTGTCGTATTCGCGGAGTCGCCATTCGAGCCATTGCTGCTCGGGGGCGGCGGGGGTGGCCGATGCCGGCGCGCCAGAAGCGGCCGACGACGGCTCAAAGGCCCAGTCGTTTCGGACGACTTCAAAGACGTGCCGTTTTGCTTCTCGGATGGCTGCGTCGCGTGCCTCTGCTGACATGGTGGGGGGCTTTTGTGTGAGGGAAGGGGTGGTGAGGTGAGGGGAGGGGCTGCGGAGGGTCGTGTGGGCTGATCGACAAGGTATATTAGAAACGGGTCCGAGCACGCCCCTTGCTGTGACCCACGTGGAACCCGTAGAGCACAATATTAGAGACAAGGGGTTCCTAGAGTGGGAGAGGTGTGTTGTGTGTGGCGGAGTTGCAGCAACTGAAGGGGGCGGGAGATGAGATTCGACGATGTCATGGCGACAAAACAAAGTCCAAACTTTGTGCGTGATGGCTCCGGCAGATCAGCCGTCAATAGTCGATACGTTTATCACTGCACTTCATACTGTATTTAAGAGAAAGAGCACGCAGAATATGATGAATATATACTCTTTTTAAGGCAGAATACTAGTACAAGTCCTATCTATCTATACCATGTCGCTAATAGTACACAAGTCGTCACATCAATCCCGAGTCCATCCCATGTATTTCTCCTAATCCAAACGAGTATTACCCAAGAATTCAGACCAGATGGAATACGTTCAAGTCCGGACACGTGCAGCATCCGTTTCAGTCTGCTCCGTACCGAGAGGCATGAATCCCCATCCGGCGCTCTTCTTGCGACGGCCTTTACGGTCACCGTACTGCTCATCGAACTTCCTGATCGCCGACAGCGAGGACATATCTTCGCTGATCGACGCGCTGATCTCTTCCATTCCGCGCTCAAAGTGCGCCCGAGTCAATATGCGACGCGCTGGATATTGGTACGGCTCGGGGCCTTGATGTTTGGCCGCCAGGTCGTTCTCTTCTCGAACGCAGGCCAGAGCGGCCGCAACGCAGAGATTCTTCAGATCAGAGCCGGAATAAAGAGGAGTTCGATGAGCCAGTTCAGCTAGATCGACCGACTGATCGAGCGTCTCGTCCTTCAGGTGGATCTTCAAAATGGCCAACCGATCCTGCTCCGTGGGGAGGTCCACAAGAAGTCTCCTTGGGAGACGGCGAAGAACGGCGTCGTCGAGATCGAATGGTCGGTTGGTGGCAACCATGATAAATGCAGACATGTCGTTCATTCCGTCCCACTCTCGGAGAAACTGATTGATGAGCTCCCGATGCGAGGTCCGACTACTGGCTCCCGTTCGGGAACAGAAAATGGCATCTGCCTCGTCGATAAAGACCACACACGGGCTGAGTTTCTTCGCCAGAGTGAAAATGGCCTTGACGTTCTTCTCGCCCTCGCCAACGTACATATCGTACACCTCGGAACCGCTGACCTCCAGAACAGTCGCACCACTCTCCCGAGCAACGGCTTTTGCAAGCAGGGTTTTACCGGTACCTGGCGGGCCGTAGAGCAACAATCCTGGAATTTTGTCCGTAGCCAACACCCCATATGTGAAAGCCTCTGGCCGGATGAGGGACAGCGAAGTCAGCGTCTTCAGAGCATCGATGGTCTCTGGTGGGACATGGACATCGGCAAATGTTGTCCGGATATTGTTGGCATCGACAACGCCATTCAGCAACTTCTTCTCGTGGGAGTTGCAGGTTTTACGCAAAGAGTTCAATAAACGCTCCCTATCGGTACCTGTCTCAAGTGTGGATTTTGGCGTCCTCTCTCGTAGCCAGTCATTCTTGGTTTGGTCCGTCTTGTGCATCATCTCAATACCACGCTGGATGTGTTCGAAGCCCAAAGGTTCGTTGGGGCCGACGCTTCCAAGGGCAAGTGTTGTCGCCCAATGGATCTGGCTGTAAGGCCAGTAGCGCTCATCTAAACCGGACTCTTTTACAACGGACGGAGATAGTGGCCAAGAACGATTTTCGAAAATGGCATCTTTGACTGCAGAGGCGCTCTCACTCAGTCGAGTACGAAGCATATCCTGCATGTGGCGAATGTTGATGTCCAGCGTACGTCTCTTGCGGTCCTCTGTAAAGGTCTTTTCCACCACTTTTGACTCCATTCCCGGTGTAATGACCAGCATTTGTGAGAAATGGTCGTCAAAGGCATTTTGCATGAGTCTCGCTGAGTCCGAATCGGGGCTGACTTCCTGCGCCGAGGTGCCAATGAACAGAACTCGAGTACCGGCCTTTCTCCGATCCATGATAGCTTTTTGCAATAGAGTAATAAACTTAGCACCTTCACGTGTCGCCTGGATTTCCCCATAGTCCTGCACCTGCACGATGAGGTCGCGAACGGCGGCAGCCTGAGCCTCCGACGGCGGTTCTGTCTCAGATACTGGCTTGGACCGCTTGCTGGGTGAGCTAATTAGCTCGTGAACAAGTCGAAGCCGCCTATCTTCGACTCGATCACTCGGGCTTTGTGCCGCCGCTGTACCATCCAGAGGCCCATTGAATGAGGTCATTAATGACTTGAGCCCAAGAATACTCGGCAATGGAATATCACCGTTATTACTCGCGCTCGAGATTGTGATAAATTTCGCTCCCTTTAAGCCGGGTCGGAAATTCCTCGGCGGCACCGGAGCGTCGATAAAGTCAGTGTCGTCTGCTTCACTCTCGTTGAGGTTGTCTCCCAAATCCTGCCACGATTCAGCAATAGACGGCCGGTAGACCTCGTAGCCTAGCGACCTGATAGGCGACGTCGCCCCGCTATCCGCCATGTCTTGCTCACTGCATAGCTGAGCAATGTCCTGAGCATCCAGGGTCACAACATCGGCGCCTAGCTCCTGGGCTAATCCTTTCACCACCGCATCCAAGAATAAGATGCCATCCGCACCCGGGTATTGTAGAACGAGGTGCGATTTTTGCGCCGAAGGTTCTTGCGCGTATTTGGGTGGTGGGAGTCGTAAGCCTGCTTTTGCAGACGCGCATAGCTCTTCCCATAGCGCTTCGCGTAGGACATACCGATGGCCTGTGTCGCTTTGTGTCTGAGATGGTAACGGGTCGCCTCCATCACCACCCTGGGACTGGACATGCGCTTCCGCGTTCTTTTCCTCCGTTTCTAACCGACGTATCTCAACCTGTTGTCGGGCCTGCGCAACTGTCTGTCCTTCAATACCATGCAGAACAGTATTTCGTTCACGGAACCACTGCGGGACAGTTGCTACCGGAGCTATGAGATCTTTGCCTTGTCTCCGGTTCCTTAACGCCCTCCGTACACCTGACCCATAGGGACCCGGATCTTTCTTCACCACTCGTTCCGTTGGTGTCGCCGGACTTGTCGAGGCAGCATCTTCGGACGGGGTATGTTCCGAGTTCAGTGCGGGAATATCGTGAGCGACGCTTTCCGGAGGCGAGTTGCGAGAGTCGCTGGGATCAGACGGTGCGCTCGACAGCCATTTTGGCGTCAGATGAAGGCGACGCGCAGGCGAGGCGAGAGTCGGGGGGTAGCGGCGATGGGCGACGAAGCGGCAGGGTCGGGCGAGGGACGTAAGTAGCCTGCCCTGTACCATTGACGAATACATCCGGGGCAAGTGCTGCCACCGGAACTAGGGTATGAGGTTATGCTGAGTTGCGAATCGCAAACGTCTGCATCAACCAAGTCGTGAGCAAAGAACGTTTGTCTCAGTTGCTCCGATGCTGATCCTTTTTTGCCGACGGAGAGTGTAGTCACGTGATATCACTTGTACAGGTTTTGTTTGATGGCTGACAAAGATGAGCAAGCTGAACAACGCTTTGCGGCTTGGATTTTTAGATATTTTGTGGGTTTGCAGGAAATATGTGAAATATGCATAGCAACTCAATTGGCCTACAGTCCAGGATCACATGTACAACCTTGGTTGAGCATTTTCAGAGCTACAAGGATGATCTACAGAGTGAAAATCAAGGGTAATAATGGGCTGACGTATTATCGACACTACCTTACATGGTTTTCATGGGTTGTGACCGTACATCGGCGAGAAGCGGAAGATGTATAGGATATACTATTACTAGATCCAACAATGAAACTGAAGTCAAGAATGACATTGATGACTATATAGAGGGTGTTCTATGTGACGGCAAGGTAATTGAATCCAGGTGGACAATGTAACAGTATGGTTCGGCTCAATTCTTCGACATTCGATACCGGCACTACACTGATCCGAAGTTAGCAGATATTTCGGACTATATGGCATGCAAACACAGAGCAATTGAGATAGTTCTCAGACAAAATATACTGGCAAGTAGCAGACCAACCGGGAAAGGGAGGTCCGAAATGTCTCGTCAAGGGCGACTCGGAGAGTAAAGAAGTAAAAAAGGGTTTGTCATCTTCGAAGATGTATTTCATGATCACAATAGGAAGAAATGGAAATAGTAGACTGACCTTGTCAAATGTCCCATGAGGGGATCTTCAGAGGTGACCTGATCTGTTAGCAGTGGTATGACCATGCATCAGGATGTAGAACCAATGCATTGTGATTCAGCATCCTTCTGCACACCATTACAATGACCCAAGCATTTCTACATGGATCATCCAATCTTCATATTCAGAGATCGAGAAGTTGAGAGATTTATTGTCGACAGCGTTGAGAAGATGAAACGGAAGAATCTTTCTGTGGGAGAGAAGAAGGCAGAATAAAAAGAAAAGAAACAGCGGGAACAAGCAACAACCTTTTTCCGACAGTCACGTGCTACCTACCCCATACGGACTAGCGGCCTCTCTGATTCGCGCTGGCCGACGGTCGCCGTCCAGCAAAAACGAAAAGCCTCAAAGGGACGGGGGACTCGAGTGTCTGTCTTTCTTCTGATTTTTACCCTCTGGTCGTCCCCCCCCTAACCTTATCCACCTTGACTTGGGGGCAGCTTTTCTTTGAAAGTTGTACGTGGTTTGTATTGTTCGTGTTTTTCGATTTTATCCGATCAGTCAGTCCCCCAGCGTTTGTTTTCTGGATCAAGAAACGAGCGATCATCGAACCTGGCGATCGCGACGGGGTGCCCGTCTGCCTTTCTCTCGCTCTCACTCTCTCGTTGGCCCCTAGCCCCTCCACATCTCCGTCCGGCCTCCTAAACCCATCCCAATCGTTATTGTATTATCCTTTTTATTATCGCAACTCTGGTCTGGCCCTCGTTACTCGACAACTGACCCAATTTCGGGTTTCGATAATATAGGAGTCGAGTGGCCTGGTGGCTAGAGATTACCAGGGCCCTTTTGGATCAATCCATGCGCCAACGACGCTTGTCTAATTCTCAACGATAACGACGCAGGTTCGGTCGCCCGACTGCTGCGTCTTGGCCTCCGCCCCGACGCTAAAAGCGGCCTGTCGTTCCTCCACGTCAAAGAGCGCGCTCTTTTTGACTTCTGACAGACGTCCGCCCTTCAATCTAAATTGTCGATATTCTTACTTTATTATTTTATCCACCAGTCCTGTCCCATCCTCAGTGTCACCATCTCTCCCTTTCACCGATTTTAGGAGTCCCGATCTCGGCGACTTCGCTGCATAGCGATGATGATGGCGCAGCCATTTCCTGCCCATCAAGGCATGCCACAACATCCTGGCCTGCCGCCAGGTCATCCAATGGCCCCAGGACAACATCCTAACGCTCATCCTGGTGCCGGGATGGTGCAAGCGGTGCACCCGGGCGTTTCGGCGCCAGGAGGGCCTCAAGTCACTCAAGGAGGACAGATGATGGGAATGCCTCCAGGCGCTGGAACGACAGGCCCTGGTGGTCCTGTCCAGGCTCATGCACTTTCTCATCTGGGGCCTGCGCAGGCGCATCTGTTCCAACAACCGCAATTTGCTCAAACATGTACGTCCTTTGTTTCTTTGCTGAACATTTGTCAACCCGGAGGGGGTAAACTGTTCTTGCTGACTTGATTTCAAATAGTTGCCAATAACCCTCAATTGCTACAACAACACCAGCACCAACAACAGATCCTTCGACAGCGCATGATGTTTCAGCAGCAGCAAGCAGCTCAGCAACAGCAGCATGCAGGTCTCCCAGTGTCATTACCCAATGGCACTCAGGGTTTAAACGCTGCTCAATTAGCCGCCATGCAAGCGAATTCGGGAATGCGACCGGTAAATCTACAAATGCACCTTCAACAAATGCCTCATGGCCCTCAGAACATTCAGCAACAGCAGCAACAGCTCTTTGCTATGCAGCAGGCTCAACAAGCGCAACAAGCACACCAGGCGCAGCAAGCTCAACAAGCCCAGCAAGCCCAGCAAGCTCAACAAGCCGCCGCCGCCGCCGCCGCAGCAGCGGCGCAACCCGGTCAGCATACACCGCAGCAGCGTCATGCGGCACATCCCCAGAATATGCATGATGCTCAAAGTGTAACACCTCAGCCGCAACCTCCACCACATCAAGGAAGCAGCACGCCTCAGTCGAACCCTCCTCAACCTCACTCCAGTCAGCCTCAGCAGCAGCCAGGTGCTGCTCCCCAACCGCATCCGACACCAAACCCGGCCCCGCAACAGTTGCCGCAGGCTCAGCAACACGGCCAGCAGCCCCAACAGCAGCAGCAACCACTGCAACAGCAGCCCCAGCAACAACAATCACAACAGGGACAACCGCAAGGCCAGCAGCAACAAATGACTCCACAGGAGGCTCAAATGAAGGCCCAGCAGACTCAGAATCAAGCCGCCATGATGATGCAGCAGAGGATGAGCATGAAAGGCACTTCGATTCTGGCCTTGCTCACTTTTGCGGAGCATCTGAGTAACTTTAGCGTACGTCGTAATTTGTCGCAATATGCGAGTGCTGGTTAGAGATTGTGCTAACTTGACGACAGAGTCGCGGCGAAGCCCAGGATTTGCTGTATTGGCAAGCATTTGTCGATAAATTCTATTCTCCGGTTGGCGTTCTCCGACAAGGGGTGTACAATCCCCAAGCGGGTTCGAAACAATTCGAGATCTCGACGCCGGCCCTAGCACGGTATTATCTGACTCAATTTACGAGTGGAATCCGTCAGATTCAGATGCTGGTTGAAGGTGCGCGCGAGAGAGATTCGCCCAATGGTGGTCGCATTGTGGAGAGTCGCAGGACGTCGTTTATCTACTGGTTCACCAATGATTCTCAGGTTTGTTTTACTATTCGCCTTGGTTTTGGGGATACGTTTCTAACTTTTCGAAAGCTATTCACCAATGGGACACTTATCGCTCACTTCGATCACAATAACAAGATTGAGATGCTTGACATTGTTGTGATGAATCATACCGAGTATCTTCCACGGAGCCAGCTACAGGCGCTGGAGTTGTCAGAGCAGAGACAGAGCCCGAAAGTCTCCAAGAATATGGGCAAACGGGCTCAGCAGAAGCAGGCCCAGCAAGCCCCACCGTCTCTGCCAGAGTCTATGGTGACGGCAAATGGGGTGCCAACGGCGGTCATGAGTTTCTTAGAAGTGGCGGAGACCATCTCGCATATGCAGATGCTGTTCCAATTCTCCCAGCAAAACCCGCAATTTTCGCCTCCTGAAGCACTACGGAATCTGGTGAACACGCTGCAGAGCCAAAATCCCAATCCGGGGTTCATGCCCAGCCCCATGAATCCGGCAATGCAGCAAGGCCAGAATCTACGAGGACCCCAAATGAACGGACCCAATCAGTTCGCATCCCCAGCAATGGCTCATCTCGGGTTGCCCGCTCAAGGCTCTCCTCACCTCTCGGCCCACCCGAGTCCGGCCCAGAGCCATCTCGCCGGCCCTCCTGGCATGGTACAACAAGGGCAGATGCAGCCCAACGTTGGCCAGGCCACCAGTGCTAGTGCCAGCCCGCAAGTGACCAACAAGCGTCGACGGGCCAGTACCGTCAAGGTGGAGAACGACGATACTGGTGGTCCCGAAGTTAATGGAACTGCTCCCCAAGGTGCGGCCAAAGTTAAAGCCAGTCCTCGGGTCGGCGGGAAAAGACAGAAGGGTACTGCGTAATATTAGAGATGGGTTCCGTTTCCGCCTGGGTTCATTCATCTCCTTTCTTGTCCTTTTATTGATTCATTACCGTTCCATTTCAGTCTCAAGAAGCGGGGAACTGGCGTACCATAGGATACCTGTTTGAGGCTTTTCTTGCTCATCTTTTTTACGAATCTGGGTGCGTTTCGTTTTCATCTCGTCGCTTGAATATATCGGATGGTGCGCTTTTTTATTACATGTTGTTCGATTCCTTTTTTCCGCTCTTGCATCGCATGCGATTCCGCTAGCGACTACTCGGTACCGGTTGTCTTCATCACACCAGCGAGATGGATGGCACCATGTCCATCTCTTGTCCTGAGTCGCAAGTGGAATTCCCACGGCAATTTTTCACGTTGAATATGAGGCCTCCTGATACAAAGTGATATCAGCCTAATGTACTTTATCTACTTGGTCGTTTTTACATCTGAGGCTTTTGGCTTGGACTTGTTAAATCTGGACTTGGATCGCACATTCTATGAGCTTTTGCTTTCCTCGACGATTCCGAGGAATGATATCTTTTTTGGGTCTTTGAGCTCGATTCCCAAGCGTTGACAATAATTGACATTGAACGCTAGTCCGCTTGCTTCTGATATCCGTGCTATACAGTCCATCTTTTGATCTGGCGTCAGGTGCTTGCTCTGTTGAAGATTCGCTTCTCTGCTTCGTTTGCTTGCTATAGCTGTGTGACTCTAAAACGGGGATGCGAACGAATAGCCATTATCTTGCTTCTGACTTTGACTCAGACCGTGGCCCCGTAGCTTTTCTTACAGGGATCGACGGACTAGATTTGCGGGACCAATTTACTTATCGGTGATATGCGCCACGTTCTTTAAACATGTGCAGACAGACGGCGGTTTTTGCTAAGGCTTGCGAAGACTGAAATATATAATTCAGATACAAATTCGAGATGACTTTGGCACTATGAATCAAGCCTTATCAAGGCTTCAAACAAAGTAACATGTCTCATGTAATGTCATCGGAGTCGGCCGCCTTGGCCACGTACCCCCCATGCAGCTCTATCTGGGGCTGCCCCTCACCCTGGAGATAAGGAACCCCTCCATGGAGCCCACCACTTTTCTCGCCTTTCTGCATTGGAATTTCCCTTGCACACCACTTTTAACCAACAGAAAACACCATGTCGCACTCCCACTCCCACGATCACGGCGTGAGCCATTCTCACGATGACCCCTTCAACGGCCACGGCCACTCCCACGAGATCCTCGACGGGCCGGGCTCATACCTGCAGCGCGAGATGCCATTGATCGAAGGTCGCGACTGGAAGGACCGCGCCTTTACCATTGGTATTGGAGGGTGAGTTTATCTCACTTTACGTAGGCTTAGTCTACGCTATATACTAATGCCCCATTGCCATTCAGACCAGTCGGGTCCGGCAAGACCGCGCTCATGCTCGCGCTCTGCCATGCCCTGCGAGATCAGTATAATATTGCTGCTGTGACGAATGATATTTTCACCCGGTGAGTTTGAGTTGCTATTCCGCGGCTACTGCTATATGCAATACTAATTGGTGTTTAAACAACAGCGAAGACGCCGAGTTCCTCACGCGGCACAAAGCCCTCTCGCCTAGCCGCATCCGCGCCATCGAGACAGGCGGGTGCCCGCACGCCGCCGTCCGCGAGGACATCAGCGCGAACCTGCTCGCGCTGCAGACGCTCCAGAAACAGTTCCAGACGGATCTGCTGCTGATTGAGTCCGGCGGGGATAACCTCGCTGCGAACTACTCGCGGGAGCTGGCGGATTTCATCATCTATGTGATTGATGTCGCGGGGGGTGATAAGGTACCCCGTAAGGGCGGGCCGGGGATTACGGGCTCGGATCTGCTGGTTGTGAATAAGATTGATCTGGCGGAGGCGGTGGGGGCAGACCTGAAGGTTATGGAGAGGGATGCGGCGAAGATGAGGGAAGGGGGGCCGACGGTTTTTGCGGTGGTGAAGCATGGGAAGGGGGTGGATCATATTGTGAATTTGATTCTGAGTGCATGGAAGGCGAGCGGGGCGTATGAGGTTAGTTTGGAGAGGTGGAAGAATGGGGCGCCGAAGAATTCGGGGAGTGTGGATGAATAGCCTCGTTCTACGATTGAGCGGGATTCATATATGACCAGGATGCATCTTGTAAATGTACATTCAATGACTGATGACGAGGACTACAAACGACTGTCACTTTTGCCCCGTACCCAACCTTACCAACGCCCGGAAAATGCAGGAACAAGCTTTGAACCGATGGTCCATGAAACTGGGTATCTATCACCTCTCGAGGGAGATGAACAAGGAAGCAATCAACATGCAGCAAAACATCCAAGATTTGACGCAAATCAAATCCCCTTCTTGGCGAACCGCGCCAACGCAGGACCCAGGTCCTGCCGCTCGGCACGGAGCTTCTCCTTTTGCCGGGCAGCGTGCTCCTTGCGCAGCATCTCCGCCTTGACGCGCTTGTCGTCGATGACATTGCGCCGGCCCTTCTTGCGGAGGTACTTGCGCAGGGCGCTGTTGCGGCCGCGGCCGCGGTTCTTGAGCTTCTCGATGGGGTCCTCGGGCCGGCGGTCGAGATCCTTCTCCTCGCGGTTCTTCTGGTCGCGGATCGTGTCCAGCTTGCCGACGAAGTTGGCGTCCAAAGAGATCATCTCGGGCTGCAGCTTGTTGAGCAGCGCGCGCACCTCGGCCTCCTGGCGCTGTTTCGTGTTCTCGTACGGGTTGACCTCGAGCGCGTCGAAGTTGGGCTCTCCGGCGCCGGGGACCAGGATACTGGCGAATCCCTTGTCGTGCGCGACTCCCAGGATATCCTCGTATGGACACCAGCGCAGGTTCTCGATGCGGTGGCCGTCCCCGCCCCAGGCCATGTAGGGGCTCTTCACTTTGCCCTGGTCCGCCTGCGCAGCGTCAAAGAGGCCGCGCCACACGCTCACCTGCGTGCCCCAGCCGACTGCGGTCAGACCGCGGTCACTGATCGAGACCGATGCTCCGGGCTGGTAGCACGAATAGGAGTGCACCTCCCGGAACATACGGATATCCCACACGCACATCTTCTGGTCCTGGCCCGTCGACACCATGTACCGTCCTTGTCTGTCCACCGCTAACGAGCGAACGGGGCCGCGGTGCACGAGTGCTTTGACGAGGTTGGTTTGGGAGTTTGGAGACCACAGCGTAACCGTTCCATTCTGATGCCCGACGTGCATGATGGCGTTCCATGGGTTCTGGCAAAGTGATGTCGGGGCGCCGAGTCGTGTGGGCAGTTCTGCGACCATCTGGCCGGTCGATGTGTCGGTGTATTTGAGATGACCGCTCATTTGCTGTGAAGACATGTGTTAGCAGTTTCAGCAATTTCCAGGTGTTAGATCCAAAAGGTCAATCTTACAGCGCCAACGAGAAGGAAATGGTATGGGAGAAAATCGAGGAAGACGGGTTCGATATACTTGTTGAGACAGTGCAGCTCGACACCGGCGTGGTCGTAGATGTAGACGTGCTTCCTTTGCGCAACCGCAAAGTACTGATTGTTGTGCAGCCATCTAGCATCGCGAACTGTCTCTCCCAGTTGCAGCTCACAGCCCAATCTGCCATTCCGCCAGTCCATCGTCGCAACGTGCCCTTTCCGACCAGCCAAAAGCAGCTCCCGACCGTTCCTTGTGTAGTCCATCCGGTATGGGCCCAAATCTTCCAACTTCAACTCGAATCCCTTCTTTGCCGTCTCGATAGCGACATTGTCGCGGATCTCGTCCTGTCGCACCTTGTACGTCCGTTCCAGTTCCCCTTCAGGCTCCAGGAATCCCGCCTCATGCTCGAGCAGAATTTCCGCATCTTTTGCCTTGAGAGCGGCTTCCTTGAACTTTGCCTCCACAGCCTTCAGATTGCTGCGTAGCTTCCTATCCCTCACGCTCTGTACATTGATGGGCTTGCCCCGTCCGTAGGTTTTTTGCGCTTCGACTACCCGTTTGCTCTTTTCGCGCTTGCCGGTCGGCGCGACGGCCATCGTCGGTGCGGATTCAGACATTTGCTTCGATCCTCCACTATTTCAGGTAACCTAGAAAACTCAAAGGAATAACTGGCAGAAATTGAACTGAGCGAGAAGTATTGCTGTCTGAGAGATGATCGGAGGTAAGGTTATCTGCGGGTCTTGAAGGAAAATTCATGCCAAGATTTCACGCTCGCTTGCCCACCAACTTAAACTAATAATTTTTTTCTCTGGCAGAAAAGACCCGCTCTCCGAGATCTTGTCTATCGTCCAACGGCTTATCGTGCTAGATAGAGTCTTTTGAGATTTTCGTCAGGGCTCTCTTTTGAACAAAATAATACTCTGTCTATTTCTATAGCAAACTGGACTCTCTTCCTTTTCGTTTCAAAGGGTCCAGCGGTGCCAACATGGCGCCCACCCAGACGGTGCATCATCACCGCTCAACTACCAAAACATCCCACAAGCCCTATAAGTCCAAGCATGCTTCAAAGAGTGCTCTGAAGGACATCAACAAGGGTATGATTGCATTAGACCGCGTTTAATATTACTGCTCTGGAACGACTCTAATTGCGATGTCTGATCAGGCAAGGTCGAGCGGGGTACTCGCAAAACCCCTCACCAGCAACTCATGTCGAAGCTCGATCGTCGAAACCAGGCTCGTCAAAAGCAGCAGCTCAAGCATCAGGAAAAGACACAGGCCAACAGTATCTTCACCGGAGCGAACGGTGCCCCCCGCCATGTTGCCGTTGTGCCGCTTTCCGTCGATGTCGACGTCGCTGCAATCCTCCGGTCTCTGAATGAAAGTGTGGATGTTTCGGCTGATGTCTCCGCGGACACGATCTCTCGTGTGCGCATTGATCGCTTCAGACAGAGCCTGCAGTATATTCCCGCTAAGTATGACCTGATGGGCGCTTTGGATGTGTGCCGCATGGCGGATTTCGTCGTGCTGGCGTTGTCCTCGGAGGTGGAGGTAGAGGAGCAGGGGGAACAGCTACTGAGATCGATTGAGGGCCAGGGCATTTCAAATGTTGTGGCCGTTGTTCAGGTAGTTCGAGATCGCTGTCTTGGATTGTCAGGATGGTAGAACTAACCGCGGGATTACATTCTAGGGTCTCGACAAGATCAATCCTCCCAAGAAACGTCCGCAGGTGGCCTCTTCCCTCAAATCATTCATCAACCACTTCTTTCCTTCTGTCGAAAAGGTCCTGTCTGTCGACTCGAGACAGGAATGTTCCAACGTCGTCCGGTCCCTGTGTACCGCAACACCGAAGGGTATCCGCTGGCGGGATGAGCGCAGCTGGATGCTGGTGGAGGAGATGAAGTGGCCCGAGGCCACAGGAGAAGTTGTCGACGATGTTGTTCTGACCGGTATTGTTCGCGGAAAGGGACTAAAGGCCGACCGTCTCGTCCATATCCCTGGATGGGGCGACTTCCAGATCGACTCGATCACTGCAGCACCACTCCCGAGTGCCCGAGCCAAGCGCGATGATGCCATGAATGTTGATGAGAATGAGGCCCCACAGGTTCTGGATGTTCCCACCGCTGACCGCGACGACCTTGCCACCGTGGCTCCCGAGGAGATCGAGATGGAGGAGGATGATATCTCTGTCGCCGAGACGGAGCGTAAGGGTGTCCTCCTAGACGACCACCATTACTTCTCCGATGACGACTCCCATCTGCCCGCGCGCCCCAAGAGACTGCCCAAGGGTACGTCAGAATACCAATCGGCATGGTTCATCGATGATGTCTCCGACTCTGGCTCCGACATTGAGGAAGAGGAGGAACAGGACGAGGCTATGGCTATGGCTACGGATACCGCTGGGAACCCCGAGGACGGCGTATTTCCGGATCGTCAGGATGCTATGACAGAAGCTGGACCTTCTGAGTACCCTCAGTCCGAGATGTTCCTTGACCCCTCGCCGGAAGACGAAGCTCAGCAACTGGAAGAGTATCGGGCCAGTCGCCGCAAGGAAGCGTCCGAGGACCTGGAGTTCCCAGACGAAATCGAACTTCATCCTAATGTGCTTGCGAGAGAGCGGCTGGCTCGCTTTAGAGGTCTGAAGAATTTCAAGACTAGTGCTTGGGAGACTGCAGAGGACCGTCCGCATGAACCAGAGGACTGGCGCCGGCTGTTGCAAATCGTGGATTACAAAGGCGCCAAGAACAGAACCCTCCGTGAAGCTCTGGTTGGCGGTGTGAATCCTGGCATAAGGGTTGATGTCCACTTGCGCGGAGTGCCGTCCTCGCTCCGTAACCGCCGGCAGCCCCTGTCTCTCTTCTCTCTTCTCCGTCACGAGCACAAGCATACCGTAGTCAACGTGAACATGCACCTGAACTCTAGCGTTGAGGAGCCCCTCAAGTCCAAGGAGGAACTCGTCGTTCAATGCGGCCCCCGCCGTCTGATCGTCAAGCCGATCTTCTCTGCTGGCGACAACACCCCGAATAACGTGCACAAGTTCGACAGATTCCTGCACCCCGGCCGCAGCGCGATTGCTACCTGGATTGGGCCTCTCACATGGGGTGCCGTTCCCATCCTCGTTTTCAAGAGCAAGCAAAACCAAGACCCCGAGGTCCTCGACTCGGCCGATGCCGACGCAGAGGCCCCGATCGACATCGACCACCTGGAGCTCATCGGCAAGGGCACCGTCGTCGCCCCTGACCAGTCCCGCGTTGTCGCGAAACGAGCCATCCTCACGGGTCATCCGTTCAAGATCCACAAGCGAGTCGTCACCGTCCGTTACATGTTCTTCAACGCGGAGGACATCAACTGGTTCAAGGCCCTGCAGCTGTGGACCCGGAGAGGGCGCAGCGGTTACATCAAGGAGAGTCTCGGTACGCACGGTTACTTCAAGGCTACTTTCGATGGCAAGATCAATCCTCAAGATTCGATCGGCATCAGTCTGTACAAGAGAGTCTTCCCCCGGAAGGCCCGGGCTCTGGAGGAAGTTGTTGCTTAGATCGGTGCTGGCATGGAGGGTTTTATTTGATCAAGTTTACATGAAGGATGACATGATACCACAAAAGTTACATTGCATCGTTGGATTTTTCGCGAGGGCTCACAAAGCATTTCCACGTTTCCAGTATATAGACGAAGCATAAGATCCTAGTTGCAAATTCAGAGCGTCACAGTTGGATTCGCTCCGATATATCGTTGTTGTCCAAGGGCAATGTGGATAATGTGCGAATTATCCAAGGTCTAGGATCACGGGTATATGACTGATGCAGGCAAAATCACTGGATTGATTGTTATCTCCTTGATATATAGAATGGAATGTAACACCGGTGCAAGGCACGCATGGATTCGGATCATCACAACATCATCTAGCATAATCGACAAATATCCGGACAGTCCAACCAGGGACACGATAGATTCAACCCTTGTTCAGCTATCAACACTATAACGGAAATTACGCGAGGCAAGCTTAAGAGAAATCTTCCTCCGCCTCTTCGATATTGCTTTTGATGCGCAGCAAGAGAGTAGTCTTCCACTTGTCCAGCTTGCTGAGCTGGTCATACTGGAACAACTTATCGGAGAATGCTTCCTGGTCACCGGCCTCGATGGCCTGCACCAGGTCAACGAGCAGCTGATGCTCTCGCGTTGAGGCAAATGTAGGATCGGTGTCGCGGTAACTCTCCAGGGCGCGGTTCGCGGCGACAATGTCCTGCAAGACGAATAAGCAGAAGAATAAAAGCTGGAGCTGTCGAAAGGAGACATACCTTGCTTGCCAGGTGGCAGATACCTGCCTTCAGGAAGTAGTCCTTGACAGACCACTTCATGAGATTATTGGTGATAGACGACCGGCCGATCCTTTCGTAGTTCTCAATGGCC
Source organism: Aspergillus lentulus (assembly GCF_010724455.1). The sequence continues at coordinate 13,042 of NW_022983946.1, read as the reverse complement.
TTGTAGTAGTCTCCCTCGAGGGCAGCCAGATCCGCAACTTTCAAGTAGTGCTTGTTCGCGAGCCTGTACGCAGATACTAGTCAGTACGACCGATCTCCTGTATCTGTACGACGGAAAAGTTACATACGCCTCCGCATTATCACCGTCAAACCACTCCGCCGCTTTCTCATAGGCTTCCAGCGCCTTCTTCGTATCGCCCAGTTCAACCTCGTACACCTCCGCCAGATGCTGCTGCTGCGTGGCGGCCCGACGCAGATTCCCCTTTAATACGTAGTGCTGAATCGCCGCCGAGAGCACGCGAGCGGCGTCCTCGGGGTCGGATTTGCGATAGACCTTGAAGGCTTCTTGCAACGTGTTTGCTGCGTCGTCTGGCTCATTGAGGTTCTGTTTCTGGATTGCGGCGGCCTTTTCGAATGCCAGCCCAGCTTCTTTGTCTGATCATCGAGAAGATAACCTGTCAGTGACACGCCTGTGGCTCGAGGGAGAGTGAGGCGGGGTAGATGCGCATACTCAGCTTCTGCACTCTGAAGGCATTTGCGGCCTGCGTATACAGATCGGCAGCGTTCTCGTACTTTTCTGTCCGTCCGCCGAAGAAGCTTAGTCCGCTTGAGGCGCCTTGAAGCGCTTTGTCTGCCTACAAAGACGAATGGAGTCAGCGATCGTCACTTGGGTCATTGAAAGCGGGGAGTACAAGTTACCTTCTGAAGCAGGACTCGGGGGTCTTGAGCCATGGTATGTGGGAAGTGAGACCGTTAGAAGCTATATCAAATGGAACAAAGGTATTTCGATTATTTGAAACCGAATAGTTATGATGGGAAAGGGTCAAGTGGGGAATAGATGGATTTCATGAAGCTGAGCTTGGGGTAATCGAGATGCGGCATGCCCGCCTAACGTAGGCGGTGGCCTTTTTCGGGACCTTCTTTTTTGCGTTGTTTTGTTTTCGCTGACATCAATGCTGCTCTTCCAATCCACAAAGCTCAGTTCGAGATCGTCTCTTGGATATTACTTATATTATTGAATCTGTATATCTTTCAACAAACAACGTTCATCTGTGCAGTTACCGGCAACTTCAAATACCCAAATGCTGCTCCGCCCGAGTTCTCGGATCGTTCCTGGTCTCCTTTCAAGACAAGCCCTCAGATTTAGAGCTCACGGTTCTCGGCCCTATTCCTCTTCAAAGTCTGACGAGGTGGACATCGACGCTATTCTCGCGAAACCTAGCTGGTCCGTTACGTCGCTTCTCCCCAGCGAATCCGCCATAGAGTCCACACCGGTCACTCCAAAACAGCTACATCATCTTCTACGTCTATCGGCTCTACCACAACCAGCCAGCAAAGAAGAAGAGGATGCGATGATTCGGACTCTCAAGTCCCAGATCCACTTCGTAAAGGAGATCCAGAGCATCGATGCGACCGGGGTCGAGCCCCTGCAAGCTATTCGAGATGAAACCCCGGAGGCGATCCATGAGAACACGATCGGACTAGAACAATTGAAGGAGGCCATGTCCAAAGAACGAGTTGTAGGACGGAACAGGAGAATACATCGCGTTGAGAGCCCCAGAAATGACCGTCCGGACGGAGATGCTTGGGATGGGAATGCGCTTGGCTACGCGTCCAAGACTAAGGGGAAATTTTTCGTCGTTGAGACAGGCAATGAATCTGGCAATTGATCCAGAATGACTCTTTCAGAAAAGCTACGGCAAGTACTACGGCACAATGGCCTGCTTCATCTCGCGTGCGACGGGTTGCACCCCTTCTATGGGAGTGCTATGAGACCGTACGATACTAGGGGGCTGAGTCAGCATCGGATGACTTCATTAGATCTTGACAGTCAACAGCGTTTCTCCACTTAACAACATACAAGTCAAGAGGACACGGGGGCTGGTTGATTTATTCATTTCATTTTCATTTCAGCGCATCTTCTCATCAATGTGGAAATCTTTCAAAGACAAGCATGCCAGCAAGTTCGGGGGAGGCTCGACTGAAGCGGCAGCCTCAGAGCGTGGCCAAGATCTGACCACGATATTGGATAGATCCCAGCGCGGGGAATTGACAGTGCTTGTCGCGCTAATCGCACAGCGGATGCGAGACGCAATTGAGCAAAACTTCTCCAATGCCGCGCCTTCGCCAGGCCAGTCGGCCAACTACGAAGAAAAAGGGACAGGCTCTCTGCCTCAAGCTACAGATGCACAAGACCAGTCATCCTCCAGCCGCGCAGTGAAGGGCTCAAGAACCGACACTAAATTTAAAGACCCCGAGACTGCGACATGTGCTTTATCCAATTTTGACGACTGGAGAGACTCTGTCCTTCTTCGAATTGGTGAGGTCGTCAACAGGGATCCAGATCATGGTGAAGTCCAAGCGGCGAACCAGGACCCGCCGTCAGAAAAGCAATCCCAGCAGATCCGCTCAGAGGAGGATGACCGTTCCATTCGTAAACTACGTGAGGTCTTCCCACCAGTCGAGACCAGCCTCTCCGAACTACCAGAAGCAAAGAAACTCTTAATACTCCACTCATTGCTACTCCTAGTCCTGAGTCTTGAACATTATAATGCCTTGTCTCGCGTCCTGATGCTGTACGCTGCGTCGAGCTTAGGGCTGGACGTTAAATTACTGAACGAAGACGAAGTCAAAGTGGCGAGGGGTTTGCTCGACACTGCTCTGGCGCTGTCTTCTAACGCCCAGACGCAGGATGAGCCCCGAAATCGTGATTCATCCCGAAAGTGGAAGGTCGGTATCGCGTCAGTTGCCGGGGCTGCTCTGATCGGGATCACCGGTGGACTGGCTGCACCGCTTGTTGCAGCTGGGCTCGGGACGGTCATGGGCGGCCTTGGGCTTGGAGCCACCGCCGCGGCGGGGTATCTCGGTGCTCTCGCTGGAAGTGGTGTTGTCGTCGGCGGACTTTTCGGTGCTTACGGCGGGCGGATGACTGGCCGTATGGTTGACAAGTACGCGCGGGAGGTGGATGATTTTGCCTTCTTGCCCATTCGTGGGTCTCGACATCGATCCGAGGACGAAAGAGAAGCTGCGCAGCAGGATCATCGACTTCGGGTTACTATTTGCGTGACCGGGTGGCTGACAGAGGAGGACAACTTCGTGATCCCATGGCGCGTGATCAGACCAGAATCGGAGGTTTTTGGTCTCCGTTGGGAAACCGAGCCTTTGATGAATCTGGGAAATGCGCTCGACCTGTTGGTGACCAGCGCTGCATGGACTGCTGGTGAACAAGTCTTGAAGAAGACATTCCTCTCCCAACTCTTGACCGCCGTAGCCCTGCCGCTTGGTCTTCTCAAGGTCGCTCGTGTGGTTGACAATCCGTTTAGCGTAGCCAAGGCTCGGGCGGACAAGGCTGGGGAGGTTCTCGCGGATGCTCTTATCAGTAAAGTGCAGGGCGAGCGACCAGTCACCCTCATAGGATACTCCTTGGGGTCTCGAGTGATTTTCGCTTGCCTTCAAAGCCTGGCGAAGCGGCGCGCATTCGGCTTGGTGGAATCGGCAATTCTGATGGGGGCTCCCACCCCGTCCAATACCGAGCAATGGTGTCGCATGCGCAGTGTCGTGACCGGACGCCTTGTCAACGTGTTCTCGGAAAACGACTCCGTGCTGGCTCTCTTGTACCGAACCAGCAGCCTCCAGCTTGGGGTTGCAGGCTTGCAGCCTGTTGAAGGCGTGTCAGGGGTCGAGAATCTGGACGTCAGCGACCTGATCAGCGGCCATCTCCGTTACCAGTTTCTCGTTGGCAGGATCTTGAGTGTCGTTGGGCTCGAGAGCATCGATGGTCGCGAGGTAGCACGGGAAGAGGCCGCATTGGAAGCCAAAGATCGAAGGCAGGAGCAGGAAAGGACTCGTAACGAACGACAGGCTGGAATGGTGGGCGATGGCAGGTCAGCAAGCCAGCAGCTAGAAAGCCAGGAGGGCCTGCAGGGTGAAGAGGACAGACTACAGAAAGAGATGGAGGGAAGAGCACGAACGCGGCACTCTTAGATAGTCGTCTCAGCAAATGGAATAATTCTATGACGATCTATCCTTGTTTTGGTTTATACTATAGATAGACTTCTAAAACCATTCTTCCCACGATACTCGAAGCATTGGGAAATGACACATGAGGGACACGCCAATCAGGTCAGTCAGCACTAGCAGTCATTGATAAACTCACGAGCAGCAGCTAATATCCGACAGATCCGAGACATTTCATCTGAATTTGAGGCTAAAACATGGCCAACCAAGCTTCCAACCAACCCCGCCAGTCACTGGGGCCGCAAAGCTTGGTCTAGTGAAAGTAGCCGATCACTAGTCCGGGCAACCGTGCATCAATGGCCTGTACGTGATCACGATCCCTGGTTTACGGAAGCCAGTCTGTCTCTAAGCGAGGCCACTGGTTCTAACGGTTTCCTTCTAGTGCGTGTCTCCCTGCAACCAGGCATGGTATGATTTGTCGGCCATCAGTGCCCTTTCCTGAGTCAGGCAGTACAGCTCAATGTTACATTCAAATAGATTGAACGTCTTACCGGGGACATATTAAATAAAAAGCAGCTGCCTGGCCTTTTGTCCCTCTCTTTCTTTCTTTACTTTGGGCCCGACTTTCGTTACGTGTGTATTTGTGTCTCTTTGCAGCCTTGGCTTATTTTTCGAATTTAGTATACAAGTCGATCCGGCTATCATCGCTCGTTCTTATCAGCAATGAGATACTCTCTCGTAGCTGGGGTTTCCCTGCTATCTGGATGCGCTATTGCTGCTGTTCCAAATATTCAAATCAAAGCAAGTTGTTGATGTATTTATGCAAGACGAAGGCTAACCATGACTTTGATAGGGCTCCAAGTTCTTCTACGCGAATAATGGAAGCGAATTGTGAGTGTTTCCCCTCCTTCACGGCTCAATGACTCATTCTTCTAGTTACATTCGAGGTGTAGCATACCAAGGTATGCCACCAACCAATGTGCCCATCCAGGATGCAACTAAATGAGATAGAGGACTATAGCGGCGGAGGAGCCGGGGGAACCGGCCAGACCGACGCCAATTACGTCGACCCCCTGGCCGACGGCTCCAAATGCGAGCGTGATATCCCCTACCTTCTGCAGCTGCGGACCAACGTGATCCGGACGTATGCCGTCAACCCGTCCTTGAACCACGATGCGTGCATGCAGAAGTTGTCCGATGCCGGGATCTATGTCATCACGGATCTGGCGTCGCCGGACGTATCCATCACGTCTAATTCTCCTGTCTGGACGGTCGACCAATACGCCCGCTACACCAGCGTCATCGACGCATTCCAAAAGTACGATAACGTGATTGGCTTTTTCGCCGGCAACGAGGTGGTGAACCAGGCGAATCAGTCCGCCGGCGCTGCGTTCGTCAAGGCCGCCGCGCGAGACATGAAAGCCTATATCAAGAACAAAGGATACCGGCAATCGCTGGCGATCGGGTACGCGACCACCGACAACCCGGAGATCCGACTCCCGCTGTCCGACTACCTAAACTGCGGCGACCAGGCCGACGCAATTGACTTCTTCGGCTACAACATCTACGAATGGTGCGGCGACAAGACCTTCCAGACCTCGGGCTACGAGAACCGCACCGACGAGTACAAGGACTACTCCATTCCCATCTTCTTCTCCGAATACGGCTGCAACACCGAGAAACCGCGCAAGTTCACCGACGTGCCCGTGCTCTTCGGCCCGCAGATGGACAACGTCTGGAGCGGCGGCATTGTCTACATGTACTTCGAGACAACCAACGACTACGGCCTAGTCTCCGTGTCCGGCTCCTCCGTCACCCCAGAACCAGACTTCGCCTACCTCTCGTCCGAGATGCAAAGCGCCACGCCCACCGGGGTCAACAGCGCCAGCTACTCGCCCACCAACTCACCGCGCGCCTGCCCCACCGTCGACGACACCTGGCTCGCCAAGTCCAGCCCCCTACCCCCGATCCCCAACGCAGAGCTTTGCAACTGCATGGTATCCAGCCTGTCCTGCGTAGTCAAGGACTCCGTCGCCGCCGACAAGTACGGCGAGCTCTTCGGGCAGGTCTGCGGATACGGCGGCGGGATCTGCGACGGGATCGCCCACAACGCCACGACGGGCTCGTATGGCGCGTACAGCGTCTGCACGAGCAAGGACCAGCTGTCGTATGTGTTTGATCGGTACTATAAGAGCCAGAAGAAGGTGGCCTCCGCGTGTGACTTTGCCGGCGCGGCGTCGGTGCAGTCGCCTAAGGGCGAGTCGGCGGATTGTAAGCCGTTGGTTAGCCAGGCTGGTTCTGCGGGAACCGGGACGGTCACATCCCAGCCGACGGGGGGAAGCGGTACCACTGGTGGTAGCGGTAGTGCGGCGAGTACGTCCACGTCCAAGGGTGCGGCTGCAGGCGCTGTGAGTCCTGCTGCGGTCCGGGTGGGCGGCTGGCCGTTGGTTGCCTATGGGGTTGTTGCCGCCATGGCTGGCGTTTTGATGGTTTCTCTTTAGTGAGTAGATACAAGGTTGTACAGTTAGTAGTGGAAGGCAGTGATGGCTCAGTGTCTATTGATATCTAATACCGATAGACTACATGCTGTCCGGACGATGTACTCCTAGTCTAGAATACATATCTATAGTCATAGTGGTATGACATCTCCGCCGTGCCCTTGTTGAAAGTCCTTCCCATGATCCCGGCCTGTATCCCAATGCAGTACGTTGCAGGAACCAATTCCTTCCATCCAAGCTAACGATGCTAGCAAGACAGTGAAATAATAATAAACACCAGCCTCCCACCCTCCACCCTCGGAAAGAAATATTGCAAGAGCATGCAAAACGCACCTCCATCCTTCAGCTTCTGCTGCATAACAACCGTTTGGACCGACACGCAATGCTAACGCACCTGGCTCTCAAGTCCCCTTATGTTTCAATCAAGAGGAACGTGTATCCTGTCCTCGATGACGAAGACCTGACTCCTACTATCGCCTGGACCAGAGAATGGAAGCCCATACACTTGCTCCAGCCACTATCTCCATCCATTTCTGAAGATCGTTCTCGTCGTCGTCATCATACCATCCCCGATGTTGGAAGCTAGGACGAGTATATCCCCACAGCACATTGGTCCGCAGAACGGGAAACGCTGTACCCAAGAGTCCGTCGCTGCTAGTATAAAGCTGATTCTAGCTATTGTTCCATCTTTAGTGGGAGGTAAAAAGGCAAGTATAGCGGAAGTGGACAAGGGTGTAAGTGCTGTAGTGTTTTGCAGTATCACTACCTTCTGGAGAGCTTCGCAATATCTGTATATGATGCTCTTTAGGACCTCTCTGAGCTATGAAAACAAGGACACTGCCTCTGGTTCCTCCGCCTTTCTGGAAGAACCAAAGCTTCGGTACCAGGAAGGCGTTCGGAAGGACTACTTTCGGATGGTGTTGCAGATCGCAAAACAACCGTATCTGGGATGGGAAAAGTATCCAGTCCCTCAGGAGTTCTTTAAGGTCATCAGAGACCTGTCTACTCTCTCGTCTCTGCACGCTGGGTCGGCGATGGCCGATCTGCCGCACTTGTGCTTGCCTTTGGTGGGTTGACAGTTGGTGTATTGAGAATCTCATCCAGAGATGCTTCCAAGACGTCGAGAATGTCAGGCGTCTGACGGGATCTGATGCTCTCCTGTTCCAGTTTCTTCCGTTGACCGAGTCAATCTCCCAAATTTTGTGAGAAACCGGGGATTGGATCTGCGGGGTGAGTCAGTCCGACCTGGATGTCCGTTGGTCCATGTCGCTGTAGAGTCATTTTCCAGGACTGCAATCTGTCCGCATGCAATCTAGCAGGTCGCCAGGGTATTGATCATGCTCGGGCCGGTTAGCTTGTCAATCCTAGCGTTAGGCGTTCTCGTCTCAGCACTGGAGTTGCCTGGAAAATCCCCTGCAATGACACTGTTATATGAGAGGAAAACCTTACGAAGCTAACAGGCACTGGCTGATTTTCTCCTCCAGACCTCAACCCGGCCTTTGATCCGAGGTTGAGTGAACAAGGACCATTTGACAAGAAAGACCAGTCACCACATTGGCATGGGAGGCGCAGCCCACCTGCCAGAGATCTTTGTCTCTAACGAGACGAGGGTATGATGCAGAATACCCAACTTCAGATACAATTATCGGCAAAGTGCATTCATGGGGCTTGATATGAAAGTCAGGTTCTTCGAAGGAGGGTGCGGAGGATTCATATCCGCAGACAGGTTGAATTTCGCGAGTTGCTCTGCAAGACTTCCAATAAGTTGGTTCTGAATTGTTCATGGCGTCCGCAAATAAATCATCGTTAGGACGGGAGGCGGCAATGTCTGCCACGATCTGGGCGGTTTGGTCGCCTTCACAGGCTCGTGCCATCCGGATCAAAACTCTGGCCAGTTGGCTAACTGCACCAATGGAGACCTAATGATCCCATACCAAGACAGGTCAACATGGGCAGCCAGGATTCCCTCCCCCATCAACCCTGAGGAGGCGTCGAGATGGTACTCCCCATCCTCGGTCCAGCTGCACTGGAACATCTTGGCCAATCGAGGCTGCCTTGCACGATGAGCTTTACGCACCACTGTCCATAGACAGCGGTTAACGGAAGGTAAACTTCCAGTTGCTTGCTCTCATAGGAGCGGAGCTTGCCTATACTCATCAGTCCGCTGAAAATGAGATCATCCGCAGCCAGTCTACTGGTCATCCATACTCTCGTCCAGTTGGTATGCCTTCGACTCTCTGGGAGATCTCCGTAAGTTGCATCCAAATGGAATATTCAAGGAGGACCGACTATACTTCGTAACCCTCAGGGACTCTCAACATCGGACCGACTCAAACCGGAGTATAGGATGGCGATGTAAGGTCTGACAGTCGGGTATATTGCGGAGGTTGTGGCCCGTGGCATATCAAGTATTAATGGCTCTACCAGCCTCCAGTTCGTGCTGTCACTAGGATCACCGGGTACCGTCTCAGACGCATACGTCCATGGGATCGGGGCAGGCTGCGAGGGTTCTTATGGTTCCATAGTCGTACAATCAGCATCGCAGTGTGTTCGTATTGTTCCATCGTGTACGCTTCTCTGCATCCGGTTGAACATGATGTAGCCGTGAGGAACCAGATACCGCAAGAGTGCTAAACCACCATGATTCCCATATATCCAAGTAGCTGACCCTCCTGTAAAAGGCTGCCACAGAGCTTTCAACATCCAGGGGTTGCCCTTTGTGACGGCATCCATCCAGCGTTCATCCAAGGTCCCCTCTCTGAGACAGCGCGCTAAACCACCATGGCTCCATGTATCTCTGTAGCTGGCCCCTGTCCTCTTCCAGGTCGCTTCGTTATTCTGCCTTGCAGTCCGCTTGTCTACGCGGCTAGTTGAGTTGAAATAGCTATTAGTAACCGTTAATATCAACATAACCCCCTTCGACTTTGTCGTGTGTTCTTTGGACAAACCATCACTTGGTTGAAGTAATAGTTGAGGAGCAGGTCGCAGACGCCAGTGAGAGCGCCCTCATAGTCCTGAACACTCGCGGCCCGGTACTCATCGTGAAAAGTCAACACGGTATCATACTTGGATGCCTGGGAAAATCAACAAGGGCACAGCACAGCACGCAGTTGATCAAAGAAATGCTTACAGGTTGAATGCTCATTTTGGCTGGTGTAAGTGGTATCTGGCAAAGTGGTGAATGGCTACTGCAACTGCTTGCATTTCCTCCGTATGTAGACTCTGGTCATAGCTCTCCATGCGCGCACATGCACGAAGCCACTATCTAGCCTCAGCGATCATGAGTAAGTTACGCTGCGGAAATGCCCTGATCTTCTGGATGCACTTGATCGGAGTACCGTGTCCGAGAGGCAGGGTCATATTCAGCTGTTCCCCGATGAGCTGTCTGTCGATATACAAGAGATCTGTAAGCTTACCTTGTCTGTATGAAGATGGTAGAGAACGATCATCAGAAACGTATCTTGAGATCTACTGATCCTCCATTCAAGCGAGCCACCACTCGGTGGGTCTTCTTGAATAGTCGTGACCGTCTAGCCTTCATCGCAGACCACGCGGCCGAACCATCCGGACATGGTCGTTTCGAACCGTTTCCCCTGCCGGCCCTTTCGGCCGGAGCTGAAGTCATTTCCCTCAATTGTGTTATTATCCGTCTCCGCTCCCTGGATTGGCGGCCCCTTTCTTGGGGAACGGTCTTTGTGGAATGTGCTTAACATGGTCCGCTGTGCCTTTATCCATATTGATGTACAGCAGCGCCAAGATGCCAAAATCAGTTGTCCGAAATGTCGGATATCTAAGGATCGCGTACATCTCTGGTCGCTCTGGGTTAATGGTGCTTTCGTCGCAGGCCTGCATGAGCTCAAAGTCGAGCATGGTCACAGCCCGCGTTTCCGAGGAGTGTAGCACATTGTGCTTTCCAGAATCCACAGCTAGATACCCGATGCGTCTGAGCGCCTTAACTGCCCTGCGGATCGTTGAGTGTATGTGCTCCTTGTGTTCTCCCGAGAGAATGTCCCATTGCTTGTCAAGCGGATCCCTTTGGCCATCGATATAATAATGATGTAGCCCCGAGGGGAAACGGACGAGCAGGCTATCTTCCGTCGGCTCCGGAGAGAAGCAAAGAATTCGAAGCCTTCTGGCTTAAACTGCTGAAGCCTCTCGTAGGTACTGGCTTCATGAACGTAACTGTACAGTGTCAGTGATTCCACCCCCACGGTGGCGGAAGAAGTGTTTGTACCTTTGAAAACGTGCATGAGACCAGCATTCGGCTACGGCAGGTTTGCCGTCCCAAGTTACCTCATACAAGGCCTTATGATGGGACTGCTTGATCGATCGATGGCAATTGACCCATTTCCTATTTCCGGGGCACGCCGTCGTCACCCGCGAAGAGAATCGACTGCGCCCCCAGTTCTTGTGAAGCAGTCGCCAGCCCGTTCGCATATAAACAGGGGCTGAATAAAGCCTGGCATGGCTGAAAAGGTATTTTCAGCTGTTAGGAGAAGAATTAGCTTGACAACTCACAGTTGTATCTAGAGGATACAGAGAGTTGCATAGGGTCGGAACCTGTTCAGGAAAGTCCAACCACTCCTGTAGGAACCGCGCCGAAATGTCCTCGCCTGAGACAGACACATTTGTTGTCCCACGATATTGTTTCAGCGGGGATCGGCCTCTCGATTAGCATTTTGACAGGCTCCATGACAATAGAGCTTTTGATGATGATGATGATGGCGATGGTGATGGATGGATTGATGAAGATGACCCCAAGAGGGAAGAAACGACAGCAGATGTGGTCTTTAGCAAGTGGGAGAGAGTGTCATCGCTTCAATATTCACTGTGACCATGGGCAGATTAATATTGTGAATGTCAATTACCAGAGAGATGCAAAATAGACTGACTCGCAGACATGTTGGATCCATGGTAGCATTTCCAGTACCCTCAAAGATACCATCATTCGCTACTACAGTAGCAGATATACTTTGTAGTCATGAGCTAATCATGAAACCCTCTGTTCTGCAGGTTCATGATTATATTCACCTTTACCATTCCACAGGGCTTATTGAGCCATTATGATATTCACCAGTCCTGCAAAGAGTACCCGAGTGACCAACTCAATGCCATATGGATTCCTCTTTGGAGATCCAAAGAATGATTTTTGACGGTGTTTGAATCCCAGGTAGTAGACTTTGTTGTCGTGCTGGGCGTGGACAGGGGGGCTTATTAGTGCCCTGTCTGGTTGTATTTTGCCCTGAGAGCCAAAGCCCCAAGACTAAAATCTGTACTTATCTGATTGGGAGACGTCTTGCGATATGACGTTGAAAACTTGCAAATCTGATAGCTTGGTGTATTGCGGGGGCTTCGGGGTGTCTTCTATCCATGGCTCTACTAGTTTCCAGTCTGTCGAATTGGCCGGGTCGCCTGTGCCGTCAGTATAGACCCAAGGGACTGGCAGTTTCTGGGCGAGCGCGTCATCCATGCGTTTGGCCCTTTTGGCCATGTCATTGTCGGTATTGTTGATGTCAATGTCCTGGTCTTCTTCCATGACTTGGGACGAAGCGGTGGGGAGGAAGGTAGGTGAAATGCAGTAGGGGACAGCGTTGTAGTGGGAAAGGAGACTGTGTCGTAGACGAGGGTGGTTAAGAGAGAGAGAGAGAAGGAAGAAATTGGAGATGTGCGAGGGAGAAGTGGTTTATATCCTGTATGGTTGAGCAAAGTGAGAGAAGGGTGGGCTGCGCTTTGGTGCTTCGGGCTGTAACCTGCCCGTTGGATATCATGCTGATGGATAGCCAATTGAGATGGCCTGCTCACTGTTGATAATCATGAATGAAGTAGACTTTTCTCTATCTTCCTTCCTTGGCGGCTTCCATTCTAGTTGCATTGGTAAAGTATTGCCTGAGCATCTTTGCATTCCTGCTTCAGCCAGTGTCTTGCCGACATACATGTTCTGGGATATGGCCTTCCATACCTTGTGATCTTGCAGCCTAGAATGATTCACCAATTTCCATGCCGAGGAACAAGCTTTCCATCTGATTCTTGATTGATTCGATACCTTCTTTCGTCGCCGAAATCAAGAGGTGTCATCAACGTCAGCAGATCGTCATCTCCTCTTTGATAGACACAGGGGAGCTCAATGAGTGATCTGATTCCATCATCGAACTTTTTATTCCAAGTAAAGCTGGCCGTTGTAACCCACGCTAACATTAAATTTGGAAGGGAGCCAAGCTGGTGGACTGTGGAATGAGTGACGAGACGGTCATCCTTCAAGATTAGAAGCTTCATGAAATTCTGGCCTCCATTGTAGATATATTCTTTTGCTTCCTATGAATGGTGCTGGTAGAAGATACATGCTAAAAAGGTGTCAGGATGATCTCTACTAGAACTAGTAGCAAGAGCTGGCAGAAGATGCTATCTGCTCAACTTTCTGCGGGGTGAGGTATGCGATGCAATATTCAATATGTTCACATCAAGTAGATCTATGCCATGCCACGAAGAAACTTTGATTTCGGCCACAACCGTCGTTTATCCACGTCAAGCGATCTCTTTTTTCTTTTCTTTTCTTTTCTTTTTTTTTTTTTTTTTTTTTTTTTTTTTTTT
>NW_022983945.1:0-124339 GCF_010724455.1 Aspergillus lentulus | reverse complement strand
GGACAGATAGAGGTAAAGATGCATTCATGGCTGTGACGTTGTAGGTCGTTGTATTCCGGTCGGCAATGATCCTGTGTCTACATCGGGACATATTCTGTAAGATCGTGCGGGACTTGGATTGTACCTGGGTTACGGAGCAGAGGCAACAAGGTTGTGTAGCGGGCTTCAATATCATGATGATGAATTCTGGATTCTTGATACGAGGGAATGCGTTTTATTGACATGACAGAAAGAGGCGTGCGAAACTCAACTAATTGATGCTGCGGAATACTTAAAGCTTCACCCTACCTGGAAGAATGTCCTTGAATTCCCTTGACTCCCCCAGCCTCCAGCTCACATCACCACCCCGTTCTCAGCGTGGTTTGCCTTCGGTTCCTTCCGCCATCTGGCAACAGGTTGCTTGTTATGCGGTCCCTGAAGCATATCTCTCACCCAGCTCCCCACAATCGGAAACATCTAGAAAAACACATGCCCAGAGTCACCGGAAAGCAACACAACCGACGACGCAGTATTCGGCACATAATCGATGATGAAATCCGAGTCCTTGTATCTGCAAACCAGCATAGGGATTTGCGCACCAGGAGGCCTCTTCGCCAACTTAGGCAGCGTCTGGGCCAGCAGCCGGCGGACTCGGGATTCATCCTCATGCGGCATAAATGCACTCGTTTCTAGAGACTCAAGGGCATGGGATACCCCAGTTGTCGGGTCCGTGTTGATGTACCCGCCTCCCATGGGACACAGTTTCAACAAGTTCGTCTGGGGATCAGGCTCGAAGTAGAATTCCAAATCCCGGGTGTAGGTGACGGGGATACCTCGTAATGCGGAGGTCTTTTCGTCTGAGAGACGTACATGTGCAACGGACCATGACTTCGCAACGAGCTGAGTTCCGATTTCGGGGACGAGCTTGGCGGCTGCTGCGCCAACGGCTACGATCACCAGCTCAGCTGCGTGGAACCGCCCCACCTTCGTCCTGATCCCGATTATACACGATTTGTGACACGGCTCCATGCTTACCCAGAGAATAATTCACGCCAGTGGCCTTTGTCTCCCTGTATACGGCCGCCAACGCATTCGCTGAATGGACATACCCATCAAACTTGTTGATGTACCCCTTCCATCCCGGCAAATGGCCATCGGCTTGCAAGGACCAACGACAGATATCCTCTTTTCCACTCAATGGCGCCACATGTGGGCCCAGAACAGGGTGGTTGGTAGCAGCAGTCTCGAATCTCTTTAGTGTCTGGACTCTGGATTGCTTTGTCGGGGTGCGTCCCCGGATACGCAATGCAGAAACCCGGTTTGATGGAAATACGGGGCGAAGAGGGGTGTTTTCCAGGCATCAAGGGCTTTCTATAACGTTTATTAGCAAAGCGCTGCGACGTGCATATATGAAAACGAATAATAGCTAAGTCTGTGTAGAACGGATCTTCGTATTCAGCACGGACGATCTTGTTCAGATCATTGGCCGCTGAGTGGTCGGCGGGAATTTGGGCCCCCTGGTCGAAAACGGTAATGTTGTCGTATGCGCCCTGGTGCATATCAACAGCCCTGAGGTAGCCGAGATGAGGATCTTGGAGAGCTTTGAGGGGCAGCTCCAAACTGCCGTGTTCAGAAGCAACGAGTGCTTGAAAGCGACAAAGACAGACAAAGGTCAATAATTGGTGCTTTGTAGATAGCCACACGTACTAATCGCGTCGACGCTGCTTTCAAAGCATAGATCTTCTCCACGTAGTATGGTGTCAGCTGAGCACGTTTTTTCACGGCTATGCAGGTATGGTACATATGATCTCACAAGTAATGACGTCGACAGACATGCATCGATATGCAAGAAAAAGGGCCGCTGGCTGCGAGCCCAGCTTTTCGAACGGATCACTCAATTTCGAGAGGGCAAGCTTACGGCTCCTAATCAGCGGCTAGACCTGTGAAACTATGGGCTAGCCCAGCCCCAGGAGGCCATAGACTTGAACATCGATAGCTCAGCTTATATGAATGAAGCATGCGCAAAAACTCTTAACTGGATGACTCATAGTCATTTAGCAGGGCTTAACATCCCACATCGCACGACAAATGTTTACTAGTAGTGGTAACCTTTGGTGCATTCTGCCTAAGACAACATCTTGCATCAGTGTCGCGACGCGCCACACTGCGTAATTCCATAGCAAGTGTATGCTTTCCATATATACACCTTCTTGAAGGACAAACCCAGCAATCTCACAATATCAGGGATACTGTCCTCAGATAGAGTTCGGTCGTGCAACGCAACCACAATGTTATAGAGCATGACATAGGCTTCAAGAGAAGAACCATGTCGTGGCGCAAAGGATAACTTCGGCCAGACCACATTATGCTGGGCAGTGGTGAATTAGCCAAATGCACAGCTCAAATTCCGCATGGAGATCTCGTCCTGAATGCGACCCACGCCGAGTTCAGGCCTGCCTTGCACTATGCAACAAGAGAAGGCAACATTACGCTGACCTATCTCTTCTTGAGCAAAGGTGCACTTGCCAAGGTTAGGTACACCAATGGACAGACTGAGAAGGTCAGAGTTACAGCTGATGAGCGCTGCAGTCACATTAATGCAATGTGACTCCTTCCTTCATGGCGTTAATGCGGCAGTCCCTTGAAGAAACTGGCCTCTACTTTTATTTTTGTTTCTTATTTTTATTTTTTGGTTTCTTTGTTTGTTTTCGTGGTTGGGGGTTGGTTTAGTGAAGGAAGGGGGTTCCTATTTAGAACGATATCTGTCGACGGTGAGAGATGAGGATAATGAGGTCTGAATTCGCAGCTAGGTTATGAAGAGCTCTGAGGCTTGTAAAACGACAAACTGCTGTAGCCAGTAAAGTATTCTCAGATAATTATACTTCTTCACAGTCAGTACTGGCACTGGACGGTCCCGTCTGGCACATAAAAAGGGTAAAAATGTGATTTAACCCAACATCACAATCTCAGTCAAAATACTCACTACTCGCTGAAGGTACTACAGGTAAAGGAGTTTATACACACAAAATTTCACCAGTGGCTGTCAGTTCAGTTTGAATAGCTATGGCTCAAGGGGTTCTCAACTGTGTACACAATCCAATGGGTGCAGATTTTACTCCACTGTAGATCATGACAATTATAAAGTTGGATTGTGAAGGGTCAGGAAGGGATTGCAACAATATGTGCTCCTCAGCAGTCTCATCTGAAAGCTAGGTCAGGACATGAGAGGAAATCTGAAGCGATTGGATATCACCTGAAACTCGAGATGCAATGAATGAGACAATATATCACCCTGCATAAAGCGAACTTGGTGCAGATCACAAAGGTCAAAGAATAGAAGTTCATTTACCTCAGCGCTTGCGAGAACACTCCATTCGTAAAATACATTAACGAGCAAGCCCACAACGTTGGCAAACTGGTTGGTGACGTTGATGCTTAAGATCAGTCCTCTGTCTCCCTTTTCTGCAAGGAATAATAAATGCCCACACCCCGCTCTTGACAGGCAATCAGTCAAGTGACCCAAGGAAATTGAAACGGTGGCCAAATTTCATACCCATGTAACGTTCAATCTGAAGAAGAAATAGCCACATCGCCCATATAGGACACCAGAACAAGTAATTTTACTTAACAAGTAAAAGTTCCCGCGAATTAGCGGAGGAGAACGATGAGTGGAGTAGGCAATCTTAGCTTGCTACAGGTGGAATAGACGAGTGGCCGTAGTATACCTGACGCCGCTTACCTTACTCTCGAGAGCCTGGGGGACCAGCACGAGCGGCATCACGCTAAATCATCGACATCATCGCGCATAATCCCTCTTGATGAGACCACAGCGGAAAGTGTAATTGAGGAGGTAGAACCTTTCTATAGCTCGATGAGACATCTGAAAAAAGCCAAACCGGAAGTCAAATTCTTCCCTGAATAAAGTGGAGAAGAAGTAAGAGCAGACTGAATGCATAGCAAGTAGCAAAAAGCAATGTGTTTGCATGTTCCAGACCGTTCTATTCGCCCACAAGATTATCCTGGGGAAATGGAGCTAGTTACTCCATCGTATGACTGATACTGCTTTGCACTTTACCAGTAATATGACTATAGCATGGATAGCCTCGCCTTCACGAAACTGGGCGAAGGTCGAGACCGTGTAGAGTATCACTGCGTGCATTCTCACTCTCGCTTCTCCACGTCTATTACTGGTGGGAACTGCAGCCATTGCCTGCACACAATCCAACTCAAAAGCCGTGAATTAACAGATATCAAGCCTAGAAAGCTATAAATTCCTCATCAATCTCTGTCAGTCAGTCTTTTTTTCCCTCACAGCAATCTCATCTTTCAAAGCTTTGTCCAGTCTGATTACCACCGCACGCCTTCTCGCTTTTCAACTGACAAAGCACAATCCATCGGCAACATGCAGTTCCTATCTACCATTGCCATTATGGCTACCATCACCGTTGTGAGCGCAGTCCCTACTGGAGATCCAACGACATGCAGCCCCCAGCAAGCCAATAAGTGCTGCACTAGCCTCACCAATGGCATTCTGAACATTGACGTGCTTCCTGTGCTTTGTCTTCGTAAGTGCTGT
Source organism: Aspergillus lentulus (assembly GCF_010724455.1). Next base: position 119,784 of record NW_022983945.1, on the reverse strand, counting down.
CTGCCTTGCTGCACGATGTGCACAGTTAATAGGATTTTAGCACTGGTGGGAAGCTGCAACAATCAAGCCGCATGCTGCGAGACAAACGGAATTGTAAGTTACATAATGAAAGCTTCCAAGCGCTTTATGCTCACCACGGTATCACAGGGCCTTTTGAACTGTCTCACCGTCCAGCTCTAGCTAAAAGCGGTCCCTCAGATGTTAGCTGATCGTCCAGATGGATAAGGCTCAGGGCGCACACATCCGCCAAATCAAGTTTTTTTTTTTTTTGGTGCACGAATTTTATGAACTCAAAGCGCTATCTGTACAGACACACTCATTTAGCATCAAATCTGCCCCAATAACAATTCAACATATGTTTCGGGAGCTTGAAAAAAACGTGCATCCTAAGTAGGTCGCGCGCGATCCTGACAATCTGTAACGAAATATATATCAACTTAGTTCCGTAACCCCTACCTAGAGCGAACGAAGCATAAATCATTGTTACCAAGCTAGCTAGAAAGATTCAGATCCCATAGAGTTATTATTGGACGAACTGCAAAGTGATTCCCGAAGCATGTGGAAACAAATTAGACGAAGTGAGTGCGAGCTGCTTCCTGAAGTTGTTGATTTCAATCAATTGTTGGACAAACAGAAGAGGGGTGGTTGTCTGCTACGCGGGAACTAATCACGGGCTGATTGCGGCCCTGCCCGAGGGCAATGACCCCTGAAAGGCTATTGTACAAGCATAATTGGCTCCCTTCAATTCAATACAAGCCCTGTTTGTTGGCTACCGGCTGAGGTGCTCTGGCAAGCTCGTTTGTAACTCTTCAATTCACCTGCATTAAGCATCCTGCTCAATTTTCTTAGGTGAATTATGATGATGAAAGAAATCAGTTATGTCTTCCTCCAATATTGTTTTGTTTCCCAGAATCACCCGCACTGCGGTTAATCGGATCCTCAAGTTGCTGCTATCGAGACGACAACGACTCTTCCTTGAATCAAAAACCTTAAAAATTCGAAGCCACGGTTGCGTTCTCTCTTGGGTGAGGAAAGGGTGAAATTCGTATTTGTCTTCCACTCCTACAACCGTTTCAACTGAACTCAGGCAAGGAACGGATAGACCCTCATTATCAATACGTAGGCTCGCGCGCAGGCAGAACTAGGTTATTACAGTCGAACCCACGAGTTTCCGTACCACATAGCATTTTCTGCGTACGCATTTCTCAACCTAGCATTTTTTTCTAGCGTGGAACCATGCAATGTATGCCTCTAAAAGAAATTGACCCTAATCAGGGATGTGGAGATGAGCGAAGTCCCTACTGCTGTACAGTTATTCAAGGCTTCCAAGTTGGGTTGGTGTCTCCGTGGATACTATCAGACTATTGGTACCCTTAAAACTCCGCGATCAACCATTCAGTATGCCCTCAAGAAGAACCCCCTACATCAACAGGGAAAATCCTTTCTCTGCTGCAGTCAGCCTGCTAGGCTATCTAGTAGAGATCAGCGATCAATTCTGCACGCGATTCGCACTAATCCATTGTTGAGTTATCAAGATATCTAGGAAAAGACAGGAGTGAATGTGTCAACAGTACTATCGTTTGATGCCTCCAGAAATCAGAGTTTGGACACTGATGAGCAAAGAAACGACCTCAAATCACTGCATAATGCGCTGAAGTGTGGAAGAATCGGAGAAGTAGGGTGTGGATGAGTCTATATAGGGACTCACAGGTATACTCTGCCCACCTAGGCTATACTACTTCTTATACTAGATAATCTAGATTACCTTACTAGCTAGATTAACTACTCTCTAGTCCTACTCCTATATAATATCTAAGCTAAACTTAGTATCTATTAGGGTATAGAATCCTATACTAAAGATATACCTCTACTATAGTAATATATATCTCTACCTCCTACCCTAGTAGGGTCTATATACTAGTAGTCCCTACTCCTATAATGGGAACTAATAATTTAGCCTAGTAATTGGGTAGCCTCTCTTATTACTCACTACCACCTATATACTAGAACCCCTCTCCTAGACCCTACATAGCTAACCATGCTACTGGGGTCCCTATAGATAGTTCTTATAAACCAGATGCCTAACAAAGTGCACCGTGGATGGCAACAATTAGAGTCATCTCTGCTAAGAAGAGCAACAGAACGACTCTCCACTCTCTCCTGAGCTGAGGCTGAGGTCATTGGTCAGCAGGTACTGGCAAATTCTAATTCTTCATTCTGTTAACATACACTCCCTGCTGGATGGACTCTCGCCAGCACTATGATGAGGTGGTCTTCGTCTGCCATCAGTGAGCGCGAGATCATGGCTGATATTTAAAGATGTTTTTTGTCTAACTAACTATCTTTAAATAACTAGAGGCTTTAGCCGCTTTAATAGCACTATCCTAGGAATTTCTGCCCTTGTCCCACCTTAACCTGTTAGATTTTCACTAAATACTTAGGTGACGCTAGGTCATTGTGATGTATTCATTTGAGTTGCCCCTGGATGCGATATTTAGAAAAAAAGAAAAAAAAAGAAGGACCACCTTCCCTGTCTATATACCCTGGTTGTAAAGCTACTGCTCACCCGAAGCATTGCCGACGCCAAGGGAGTTTTTGATCAGATGACTGCGCATATAACACTTGGTCAATTGACTTCTCCTTGTAAACATGGCTAGTCCTCAAGAAGGTACTATTCTGACATCTGTTTCAGTTGTTGACTTCAGTTCCAGGATTGTTGTCCGTCTGATTTGCGATGAAAGTCTCAAGTCGGCGATATGCCTCTGCCATCAAGAAGCCATATCGCCGACTTGGAATCTAGTTGATTAACACCCATATCGGCGACATTATATTGTATGATATATTATGCTTTCCTCTCTGCAACTGGTCTTATTTCATGAGCATTGTTCACAGATAGAGATTTATTAATTAATTCAATTCGACACATCCGTTCAGGATATGATGCGAGCCCGGTTATATACACCTCTCCGACCATTGTGCTCCAAGCCTGATATATCTGGGCGATATGGAAATACTTGTGCGATCGATATCCGTCCGAGAGCAAAGGTGCTACAATTCCAGTTGCGAGCATCCTCAAGCTGGCAAAAGCACACAGTAGCCAACCCCTCGCTTCCAACTTCGTTCAGCCAAAGCAAAGAAGACAATGCCGGCAAGCTACACCATATACTGTCAGTTGCCATCATCCGTGCAACTGCCACATACTAACCTCCTCAGAACAACAGCTGACTCGCTCATAAACTGGGCCCGCCAAGGCTCCTTCTGGCCCCTCTCCTTCGGCTTGGCCTGCTGCGGCGTCGAAATGATGGCCGCCTCAATGCCCCGATATGACCAGGACCGTCAAGGAATCATATTCCGCGCCTCGCCCCGGCAAGCCGATGTCATGATCGTCGCGGGAACAGTGACCAACAAGATGGCACCGGCATTACGACAACTGTACGACCAGATGCCCGACCCAAAGTGGGTGATTAGTATGGGAAGTTGTGCGAACGGGGGCGGATATTATCATCACTCGTATAGTGTTGTTCGGGGTGTGGATCGCTTGGTACCGGTCGATATCTATGTGCCTGGTTGTCCGCCAACGCCCGAGGCGCTTCTATATGGTATTCTTCAGTTGAAGAGGAAGATCAGGGGTACAAAGGTGACGAGGATGTGGTACCGGAGATAAGGGTATGGCTAAATGCCAGGCTGGTCCACCAGGTTGTCGGATTGTCCAGAAATGCTGTCAGTCAAGAAGCTGGAAAATGGGAAACACTCCAGCATTGCACCATAATCAGCCTCCTCGGTTAGGACTTGCGCCATGAATGACCCGCTGGAAACATCCGAAACCGGGTTGTGTTGCGGCTGCCTCCATATAGCTTCAGAAAGAGGCTCAGCCGCACCCGAGCCCGCCAAGGAGTGACCATGGGATGAACCAGTGCTGTGGCCCCCGTCATCTGGAATTTCACAGCCCATTTTGTACAGTATTTTCACGAACATAGAATAGTACCATAGGAGCGGAGTCCAACGATCCTGCAACGTTTTCAGGACAAGCATGCAGAAGCGCGCTCTATGCTTTGCAATTTCGGTTGCATCGGGTGCACTTCCACTAATGTTCGCAATCTGGACACTTAGGGAGGCAAATACAGCCGGTAGTCTGTTGTCTGTCAGCCTGTTGTTCATTGGATCTGTAGAGATGAACAGCATACGTTCGTAGGCACGACACGGTTAGAACGCCAGAGGACATCATGTCCTCGAGGATTCGCACAATATTGACAGCAGCATCAGAAGGCAGTGAGCCTATCCTCAGCCTATTTGGGGACTGGAATCCGTTCCTATGTAGAAGGATTTGGCATGTGCTGCCTCTGTGTTGGTTATATTCATCTAATTGGGACTGACTGTACGTACTGGTATGTCAGATGGATTAAAGACGACCAATGGCCATTCTGCAAGGAAATCGCGGAGTGGTTCCACTGTAGTGCTTTGGGAAGGGTTGTTTGCCATGAGGAGATTCTGTCAAGGCTGGTTTGTATTGTAGACTCATCCGATCTGGCACCGAAGAGGGCCTGGAGACACTGACTGGCTGGGAAAAGTCAGCAATGTTTGCAGACGATTGTGTTGTGGGATATATACTTCGCTTGGCCAAGTCCACAAGATAAACGATGTACAGACGGCTTTCTGGAGTCCAACTTATAAACAGATGCATATCATCCATGTCTTCCTCATTGTCCTCAATGTCTGCCTCAGACAACAAGGGCACGCTACAATATGCCTCATTGACGTGCGGAGTGTTGCCCAGCGTAAGGGCCATAAGGATATCATGACTCTATCATCTGGTCAGCTAGGTTCTGTCCGTCATGTTCACACCATACATAGACGGTCCACCAAATACGTCTCCAAAACTTCTGTTGCCTTACTGGTAAGCCCGCATATGTCTTACTGGATTGAACAATTAGTCGACGCAAAGTTAAACTCAATAGCGATATGAACTGACCTCTGGTGCAAGCCGAGAGTCTGTGCAAGGCCAACAGCTAGCCCCGTCCAGTGCCACATATCCTTTTGTTCCAAAGGACTACCCCACCAATAGGACAGAAAGTACAAGGCCTGGACTGTAGCAATAGCATCTGATTCATAGTTTGCATCGTACAATGCCTTTGCTCTTTGATAGAATGTAAAAGTAGCCATGTACCGATTGGCAAACCCCGCCTTTTCGATCAGTGACAATTCACAATGAGCCGCGGCGACGAAATACAGCGCCTGCAACACAAGAGGGGAGATCTGTTCTGCCTTGTATTTGGTGTGGAACTCTGAAAGATCAAAAATGGGACAGAGCGGGTATACGATAGCGAAAAAAGTCTGGACAAGGGCGTCGCTTATCTCCGTGTCGAGGCGCTGGAATGCGCCCATTTCTTGTAGCCGGATGCGCTCGCTGCATTCATGAGAGTCAAGCCGATCCTTCGTCGGCTGACCTAAGCGGTTGATATACAACTCCTCGATGCCAAGTTTAAAGGAGGAGCTGTCAAAATCGCCCTGGAAAGGATTGCCCATCTCCCGTAGGACGTAGTTGATATTGAACGCATCTCCGTAGTACACCATCTCCTTGCCGCGACCTGGGTTATTGGCCCTCTCGATAAAGCCCTGGCTGCGCGGTTGATCAGATCCACAGGCTTCTTTCCCAGCCGTCCCATCCTCTGTGGGATCTGGACCGGCGCTCTCTCGATCTGGTGCAGGTTGAGTCCTTGGGCTACACTGCTTCCCATCTTGAGATTGAACAGCTCGACGAGCAGACGCACTCCGATGGCGCCTGGTATTGGAACGCTTGTATCTGGATAAACTTAGTAGCTCAAATCATAACCAGTGTGGGAACGGCGTCAATACTTTCCACGTCGCGAGACGATCGGCTCGCATTCCTGACCAGCCACTCGACAGTTGATGCACGCCCTGTCCTCGGTTCGATCGCATTTGACTCGGCGAAGATTACAGAACTTACAAGCCACTTTTGTCTTGGTTCTGGAAGACATGGTGTATTCCGTGGTCGGACATATTACGGTCTGCTCACCAAGAAGTGCTACTTTTTTGTCACGGGAGTCATCATCGGAAAATGTCGGATAAAAATAGAAAGGGATGCCGATACTTTCCGCCCCATAGTATTAAGGCTTAATGCTGAGACCTAAGGGAGCCTTTTGTCTGCCTTCAGATCGAGGGCTCAGGACGACTTGCTCTTTCAGCTTTACACTTATTATGCCTTCATACTGACGTTCCACTGGATTAACTGGCCAAACATAAACTGAAACTGTTTTTTTTGCTCTTAAAGCTCAATACAAGGCGGAGATATGGCATCGTAGCAATACAGATAAATATGTTTCTTACAGGTAAGACTGATAAGATTTATGGGCAGTTGACAAAATCACCGTTGTTTCCATGGCGCATCACCCCACAGAACTTTGCCTTTCCCTCCTTTTTGCCATCCTTGAATTCAAAGACAAGACGGTCTGGCAAGGTCCTCACACTCTGACCGCTGTATACAGTGTCCGGGTTGTCTCGATCCAAGGGGAATTCCATGGTGCTCCTGCCGCAGGGGAAGGGAAGATTCTCGCCATTGCCAAAGGTATGCGGGTAGTTTCCTGTATAGCAGTGAGTAAGGTGGTTTTCAAGGATTGGTTGCAAACTCACTGTCTCCAATCTGTTGGCCATCGTTGGCGTATTGGGCTGCCCTGATAAAAGCAACTTTGAGCTGCCCAGAGGTGTATGTAGTCCCTCCATAGTTATTTGTCGCCGGACAGCTGTAACTTTTACTCGGTTCTTGGGCGATTTTCAAAGGCTTCGAACGCTTGTACAGCTCACCATCGTCCTCAACGGAACGCACCATTGAGACTGGTTCGGTGTTGATAGTGTCATGAGGAGGAAAGCTTGCATCTTTCGAACGAACGAGAGCAGGTTGGGGATACGCATTGGTGACCTGGGCCACCAGAGCGCCAGCCAACAGAGCATGAAGAGCCAGTGAACGAAAGAACGATGGCATCTTGAAGTTATATGAAAAGGTCTCCAGAGTGATTCTAACCACGGGGATCTTGCGGGAGAGTCGTAGTAGTAGGTTGGTGAACACAAGCTTCGGCAGGTTTTCGAGACTCTTTTATATCGGTCGAAAGCCATCATCTTGTTGCTTTTTGCAAGAAGATCCAAGGCGTTCAGGCAAGAGGGGCCAAATATGCAGCAGCCCATTCTCATCACTTCAGCCCTGAGGGCCGAGGAAAAAGAAAGCAGATCCCATTTCAAGCAATAGCCTTATTCGGATGCATACGGAGTCGGGAAGCAAGACTGCAGCAGGAGAATGCGCATGGAAAGACTACCGTTCTTAAAACAAGCACTCGTTGCTAGCAAACAGCAAAAGTCTAGAAGCCCTTGTATATGAGCTGTTTACATACATGACCATAGAATGAAGCCTTAAGCTACTTTCCCACCAAATTCGTTTTGGATGCAGAGAGCCCTTTTGTGGTCAACTATTGTCCCGGATTCAGTTTGCGCGTCACTCTGTTGATCCCCACCTCAATTCAAGCCCATTAATAGCTTTTTGTCAGATTAACCAGTAATTTCTTTGGAATGTGGATGATCCTGCACTGTTTATTTGTTATAGTTGATGATCATCATCATCAAGTGACCCACCGACTGCACCGCCATGTCTTAGTGTCTTTAGGGTCGGACAATGTGGGGGCCATTTCTGGCTTCACTGTCAAGTGGGAAGGACTATTGTATTCTTGGCTGAAAGCTAAGCCATGAAGGAACATTTGGCAAATTCAGCCTTGTCTGACACATAACACATTGCCATTAAACTAGAACCCCGGCACAGCCCAAAGACTAAGCTTTTAAAACGAACCACCTTCTGAATCTCCTTTGTCACAACAATCACGCATAGCCAAATCTAAACATTATGGATCCTGAATATGAGGCTTTCATCACAGCGCAGAGCCAGAAAAAATACCCCGCACCTGCGAACATGCTCTCAGCAATCAAGTCACTTCTGGCGGATCCTTCCACTCCACCATCGGCGGCAGCCCGAGAAGCTGTGTCGTGCTTCATCAAGGAGTCCAACCCAGATCCCGACTACACGTCACTATGGCCTCTCCTTGTTGAAACCATCGGTAAATTTACGGATCAGAACGACCGCCTGGTGGACTTTGTTGCGGCACTGCAGAGTCTGTCTGACTGCAACGGAGCTTTTACTCGGCTGGATGGGCTCAGTGAATATATGACAGAATTTGTATTTGACTGTATGTCTTCTCCAAGATCAGCTACAACCTCAAACTAACAAAGCAGACGTCGATCATCCGTTTTATGCTCCTCAACGCGATGAAAAGCGGCAAGCTTGGGTTAATGTCAACTCTTTCGCAGCCAAGCTCTATGCTAGGGGCATCCGTGCTAACAATGTCGGTCATCTCCGTCACGGTGGCTGGGTCTTGAGAAAGACACTGGAGAAAGCTCCATGGGAGAAATTCCATCATGAAGATGTCGAACAAGAGTTAGAAGATCTAGACAATGATGAGGACGACGAGGAGTATTGTGAGCTACGTGACCACCTGCTGGAAGAGATTGATATCAGAACCCTCAACGGGTGGGTACCTGCCGCAGCACAGTGGATCAGACATTGTGGCAGGGAAATATATGCAATGGAAGGATCCATGGGAAGAGAGTTTCCAACCAAGTGGACAGGATCCGAGGGCTGGTCAAAGGAACGATGGGCGTTCTGGAGGGAGAGATTTGAATGGATTAGCTTGGTCACTGCCTTGGATCGAAAGACACGCAGGATAGCCAAGGAGATGGTCCAGGAAATGGCAAGCATCGAAGAGGGACAGGACTAGACACTGACAGTACATTTTTCTCTCAGATTATGTTTATCCTCAGTATTACCTAAAAACGTTGGCATCCATGCTAGACCGTTATAGTTTCATTGCTCACCCTGGTAACGTCTACTTTTGGAGGTAGCTGTCGCAGAAGTGTCATAGCTCGAAGTCTCGAACTGCGTCTGCCATCGTCTGGGAACTAAGAACAGTACTGATTAGCTCTCCGTACTCGGGTATTATACACTTATTACTCCCTTTATGTATGCTTAGATTCATCATTTCCTCCTGCTGGACTTCCACACTAGATACCACCCTTGAAGTCAAACTATTATATCAGACTGGATATAAGGATGCCAGTTTGTAGATAGAGATCGGACGCCCTACCCAGCCTGTGCACAAGTCAGGAACCTGTGGATTTGCTTGTAAGAGCCCACCGTTGTTCTCTCATTTACTTTCTAGCATCTTGCTTACGAATTGAACAGAGCCAAATTCAATATGAGAACCGGGTCTTAATATACTACATATGGCTTAGATGCACTAAATCTAGTACATACGACCATAAGATATTGTACTGGCTGCATCTGCATGTACAGTACCGAACCCATCCCAGGTTAGGCTACGTAGATTTTGCGTAGCTGCAGCCGAGGACTTTGCCCCGTTACCCTTGGGATACTACGAAGGAACCGCTTTCAAGTCAGCAACCACAGCCAACGTTAATTAACTCGCCCATTCCGCAACTCCAATTCTGCGACCCCATCAGCGGGGGTCCCCTGTTGCCGTGACCGGTCGGCCCCCAGCACGGCGCCCTCATTCTCACTCCGAAGCTTATGCGCTCGGACGAACAGATTAAGGACGGTAGCTAGTCCGGCAAAGGCCACATACTAATAGCAAACAAGGCATACCATTAGCATAGATGCACTGACACTTTTGCTATGTTGCGGTGACTTACCATGATCCACACCATTCTCAACGCCTCAAAGTACATCTTCCTAACCAAGGCCTCTTGATCTGCATTTAATCCAAGGATGCTAATCTCCTCCACACTCGAAGCGGCAAGGTTGCCATTGAATTCGCGAGCTAAAGTTGAGTTGGAGCCCAGCTGGCTTGCTAACCCCTCGTTCTTCGCATTCATCTCATTCTGAAACACCACACCCCCGACAACCACCGAAATAGCCGTCGAGAGAGACCGAACAAACCCCATCGTCGCAGTGACGGCAGCCGTATCCCGAACACTGGTCGCAGCCTGAGCAGCAAGAATCGGCGCTTCGATGTTCATACCCACACCGATTCTGACCAGGATCTGGAAGATGATGAGTTTGGTTATGCTGGCTTCAAACTCGAGACTAATTAGCAGGCCGGAGCCGAGGACCAAAAAGCCCTGGGCAATGTACATCACCGGGAGGTATTTCCCGGTTTGCTGCATGAAGATCCCCGCTGCGGCCGCGGCCAGGGAACATGAGACGATCAGCGGGAGGAGGTAGAGCCCTGATGTTAGCGCGCTTGCGGCCAGGACGGACTGCGCATATAAGGGCAGGTAATACGCCTGTCCAATAAACACGTATGAATTACACGCGAAGACAACGTAAGGCGCTATCTTGGTCGGCGACGTGAATAGCCAAACCGGGATAATGGGGTTCTTGGCTATCTTCCATTCGTTCAGTACAAACAGGGCCATCACTGCTGTTCCGAAAACCAACAGACAGATGACAGTTGCAGAAGACCACGAGTAGACGACGTCACCAAAGTCAAGGGCCAGGAGAACCATCAGAGAGCCGCCAACAATCAAAAGGCTGCCTGTCCAGTCGATGACTTTTAGACCGGCGGTGATGGGTGTTCGAGGGCTCGGGACTCTCATGAAGAAGAGCAAGACAAGAAAGGAGACCGCTCCGACCGGTACTATACGGTCGAGGGAGTAAGCTTAGGGCCACCAGGTTAGATGGATTTTCTCACAGTTAATCCAAAAACACCACCTCCAGCTAAGCCTCGTCGTAAAAACGCCCCCCAGAACGGGCCCTATGGCACTGCCAACCGCCCAAACAAGCGAAGTGATTGCGAGATACAACCCCCGATCTCGCAGCGAAAACATATCGCTGATAACAATGTTGACCATGATCCCCATTCCGGAGCCGCCCAATCCCTGAATCGCCCGTCCCGCGATCAGAGCATCCATATGCGGCGCAAGGGCGCAGACAAGACTGCCGACAAGAAAGACCGCGACCGCAATGAGCATAATGGGTTTCCGGCCCCAGATGTCGGAGACCGAGCCCCATACTGGCGTAATGGCTGCGTAGGCCAGGGTATAAGCGCTTCCTACCCAAATATAACCGGCGGCGGTCTTGAATGTGCCGACTATGGCGGGAATTGCAGGAGTAACGATAGTTAAATCAAGTGCGGAGAGGAGCACGGACAGACAAAGCGACATCATGGTCCAGGAAATGGTGGCGGAGGAGAGACGCGGAGACTCCGCGGATGACGAGGGTGCGGGCGCGGGAGTGACATTGTCTACAGTGCTGCCTGGGGGGTCGGTGCGGGAATTAGACGTGGAGACTCTAGCTAGACCTAGGGACTTGGACATCGTCAGGACGAAGTAGAGCAGAGAGTTTATTTCTAGATGGAGGGATAAAGGAGGGAGGGCAAAGCGAATGGAGGAGAGGACGTCTTAAAAGATGGACACCCCCCCGGTCCTGTCACCTGACCTGGCTTTGTTTACAATGAGAGTAATCCAATATCGATTCATAAATAATTCAATCCTACATAAATATTGCAATTTATACCATTTCTACAGGCAAAATACTCCCACATCGCTCCCTGCCTCCCGCCGCGTGATCCTCACATTCATACCAAAATGGGCTGTCAGCCCATGGTTAGCCCACCGAAAAGGCTCAACCGGATTGACCATGGCAAAATCGAACTGCCGAAAGAGCTGAAAAAAAATCGGTTAGAGCGAGGCGTCAGGGTAGATACGTTAAACTTTGTTGGGTAGTCCTAGGTTTCCAAATTACTTGCGCGATATACGTCTCGTTCCCATCAACTATGTAACTTGCCTCCTCATGCAAACCCTGCAGCCTAACCCACGGAAGTTCCTATACTCTGTAAAGGGGCCAGGCCTGTCGTTGTGGCAATAGGTCTGACACTCAAACTTGATATTAGATGTATTTCATACTACGGATCGCCCATCAAGATCTTTCTTCCGGAAGGAATCCCACGGATGAGAACACCATCGGCAGTGATTGGGCACACGGGGTTCCATTGTCCATGTTCGATAACGTCGCAGTACTTGTAAACACAATTGGTGCAGAAAAGATCCTGGGGATTATCACGCTGGCAGGGGCGACAGCAACAGAAAGGGAGCAGGTAAGAAACATTCTGTTTGCTGGGACAAGAGGGTAAAAACTAGGCCTTTTGAACAGGAAGCAGAATCGATTGCAAACTTCATTTGCGTTGACAGAGATCTTACCCAAGATGATTTCGCTACTACAAAGGTGTCGAAGACCTGGTTCGAAGGAGAACTAGTTTATGAGTACGCATAAGGTCTGACGTTGTTGCTGATATCAGATTGGTTGTATTGTAGTAATGCAGTGTATGCTTTATGCAGAACTAGATAACCAGTTGACATTTAATATTGGAAGAAGATAGCGCTAGCCCCAACTTGGTGCCTGGTCCCTGCCAGCCCCCCTAAACCCATGGGTTTTAACAAGACGCTAGTCCAGATCGAGGGCTTGGTCCCCTGTCTGGCTCCACTTTAGCTCTACCTGGTTGGCCCACATTTCCGTTTCTGGGATCCGGGGGACTATAGATTAGCTACGTCAACACCAGTGAACTTGATACTCACCTATTCCCAGGCCTTAATGTCTCTTCTTAAAACCATGTCCATCCGAATGTCTCTGCTTCGTTTTGGAACTATAATGAAGATTTTCTTTATCACTCTCAATGGCAGTGGCCAATCCCTGTTCCGTGATGTCTCCAACTGACGCATCACAAGAGGCTGGACAGCCGGATGCCTACCAGACACCACCTCGTGGGCTGAAGGAATGGCTCTTTATTATTGTCTTGTGCTGCACTCAACTTTTCGTTCAAGGTTCCTTCGGATATATCCTCATCCCATTGCCTATCGTGGGGCAAACCTTCGGTCAGGGACCATCCGAGGCGACGCAGATGACCTGGCATGTGGGCGGTTATAGCTTGACAGTGGGCACATTTATTTTGATAGCAGGAAAGCTCGGCGATCTGTATGGTTCCAAGCGCATCATTATCGTCGGATGGGTGTGGTTTGGCGTTTGGTCTGTCATCGGCGGCTGCAGTGCCTTTACACATTCACCAGTGTTCTTTGATACTGCTCGAGCACTCCAGGGCATTGGGCCGGCATTGCTTCTCCCGAATGCCCTCGCCATCGCTGGGAGAACCTACCCACCGGGCAAGAAGAAGAACATGATCTTCTCCGCTTTTGCTGTAGCCGCACCACTGGGATGCTTTACCGCTGGTGTCATCGGGTCGGCCTTTGCGGAGCATATCTGGTGGCCCTGGGTGATGTGGACATACAGCATCGGATGCTTCATCATTGCTGCGACTGCATTTTGGGTGATTCCCCCGGACTATTCATCCTACCAGAAGAACGCCCAGTTTGACTATATCGGATCTGCTCTGGGCGTTGCGGGCTTACTCTTGCTCAATACCTCATGGAACCAAGCTCCAATCGACGGCTGGTCCACGCCTTATGTGTACGTCTTGTTGATTGTTGGGTTTCTCATTCTGGGGCTCTTTGTCCTCCAGGAACGGCGCGCCATGGATCCGATTCTGGACGTATCCATATTTAGTCGACGCGTGGTAGCAGTCCTAGTGACGACCGGCCTAGGATGGAGCAGCTTTGGTGTCTGGTTCTATTACCTGTTTCAGTTTATCCAGCATTTCCGACATGTGTCGGCTTTGGATTCAGCAGTGCAGTTCGCGCCAGGAGCCATCTCAGGGATCCTTGCTGCCCTTGCCACACCGTATCTAATGGCAGTCGTCTCTAGCAGCTGGTTGATGGTAATTGCTTGTGCTGCGTTTCTTGGTGGATGTCTCCTGCAGAGTACGGCAGCAGTAGAGCAGTCATACTGGTTGAATACATTCTGGTCCTTTGTCATTATGGCCTGGGGGTAAGGTCCCTGTCACACTGAGCGCTCAATATAGGCGAAGCTAACCTATTCCCCACAGTATGGATATCTCCTTCCCTGCGTCCACTACTATCTTGAGTGACGCTGTGCCCGTCAAGCACCAGGGTGCCTCGGCGTCACTAGTCAACACCGTCATAAATTACTCTATCGCCATCGGCTTGGGAATAGCGGGGACTGTAGAGGCCGAAGTAAGTCATCACGGCGTGGACCTGCTAAAAGGATACCGTGCTGCCCTGTGGACGTCGGTGGGACTATCTGCACTTGCGTTTGGTATTGCTTTGGTGTATGCCGTCTGTACATCATTCCATGAGCGACAGCCTTCCAGGAAGAGCAGCCAGGAACGCGACAGGGAGCTTGTATAGAGACTTCTGGCCTAATTGCACCCCGGATAGAGAAAGGAAACGATACACTCCCGTCGCGTATTTTCTAGGCAGGCGTTGCGGAGTCAGATCGCTCGACAAATTAGGGACCTGGATTAAATTGTCGACATTCCATCGAATTGCGTCCTCAGACCCATTAGAATTACCAGAATAACGAACAGGTCTCGTATAATTATGTGCAAGGCAGATCCTCGTAATATTTCCTATACATCTGATAATACCTCATTAAACCACCCCTGGTAGGTCAGAAGTCCCCGTTACATGATCCTGAGCAAATCTCGTCCATACCCCTTGATCGCCCATGTGTGCACAACCTGCCTGAGGAGATCAATCAAGCTGCTGAACAAGGATCCAAAGGCATGAATTGCTCTACGAGCACCTGCAGACGATTACCGGCAGCTTTGTTGTAGTGCCAGTCGCCTTAATATTCTTAAAGGTGCTCCCCCGAACTGACACCTCTGCGCTACCTGCCAGATGGACATGTTATTTATGCCGTCCAAAGAAACTGTAGACGAGATGCAGGAAGAGATGGGTTTGTGCGAAAGGTAACAGTGTATAATATACGGCTTTATATATGGCTGTATATATATTAATATAACCTCATGTTGTCAGTGCAGAAGCGCTGCATCTATCAACGCTCTGCACTTTGATACACCACAATTTATCTCCATTACTCTCTTTCTGCCCCGAAAGCACATGTACTTTGAATTTCTGACGAACACTGAAAAGTTGGTCCAATTGATTGCGCGAAGGCGCCGACAGTCAATAGACGTCACATGACGCAATACGGCGGGGGGACTTTGTTGTGTGGAGATAAGCCAAGCTCACCTTCTCCCCCTCTTGGGAGCATGAAAGCAGTGGGCAGAATGTACACACCAGAGATAACATGATGCGTCATGTCACCTATCTCCCAATATCGACCCGATGAATGGGTCTTCATTACCACCACTCCCACGCGGCCGCGTCCGACCAAGGAACAGCGATCTCAGATGCGGCGGCGCGTCATGCGCGAGATTGGGTACGCCCGCCGGTATCCTCGCACAGCATATCTTCAGAGAGCTTCGACATCATTATGCATAGACAGCGACACGATAGCATCTCCTTCATCCTCCAGCACTTTTCCTGTTGACCCTCAATCTGGAAGGCCTCAAGGTTCAGGCTGTCCACCCTCGTCGGCCCATATCGCATCGTTCCTGACCTGTCCGTGGGATAGGGACTCGCAGCGACTACTCCACCACAGTATGTTGCTTTTCATAGATCTGTAGCCCGTCTGGGTTGTATCGTACTAACAGATACCTCCTCTCAGTGTTCTCAGATGCCATCCCGAGCCACCTTCGAATATACAAAGACCGCTGGTACCCAATCTGTATCACGAATTCCGCCGCTTTTGACCAGATGTTGGCTTCATATGCTACCCATATCTCACAATACCACGTGCAAGACGACTTGAAGGACTTCATACTTTTGAATCATACCAAAGCGCTTGTGCGGGTTCGGCATGATATCAGTGATATGTCGCTGGGCAGTAAGCAGGTCCTGGAGGGTACATTGAGCGCGATTACCGCCTTGGCATGCTATTCACATCTGCAAGGAGATATGGTTTCATGGAGATCGCACATGTCAGCTGTGTCAAGACTTATTCAGGAGTCGGGCTTATCACTGGGGTCTTTGGATGAGAAGTTGGTGACCGTCGTTAAATGGTTCGCACTCAAAGAGCGCCCAATTGGTCCCACTTGAGGCAATTTGCTAACAAGTACAGGGTGGATGTAATTGGTTCATATGCACTTGACATCGTCCCTGTCCTAGGAGATATAAATGAAGCCGTTGATTGTATACAGGCCTCCAAGTCTGTCTCACCGTGCCTAGACTCTTTGGATCTTCCGGCGCCCTTGCTCTCGGCTTTTCAATTATTACAATGCGCCACCGCGCAGATAGCTCCGCATGACTCTATCTGGTCAAATCCGACAGAGGTTGATAGGATAATCCACCCACTTACTCATCGGTTCTTGTCCCTGCGCTATAATGCATACACTTCTGGTCCATGGTCCAGCCTTCGATCCGGAGCGTTGCTATATCTTGCCGAGTTCCGACGCATGTCAGGCATTAGCCCAGTAGTGACAGAAGTACATGTGCGGCAGTTGCGGCTTTTGATGGAGGCCCTCAGTCCAACATCAGTTCCGTCAGAATTGGCGTTGTGGCTCCTCACAGTGGGTGCCCTGGAGGCTACAGCTATCCCAGACCGGGAATTCTTCTACAGTGGCCTTCGTCTACTGTTTCAAACCTTCGAAATACATTCGGTCCTGTGCTGGAAGCAAAGATTGAAAGAGCTCATATGGTCTGATGCCGTGTTTGATCATAAGCTAAACATCACTTGGGGCCTGTTGCAGGGTTGATCTCCATCACCACATCAATCGCAGAGCTTAAAGAGATTTGTCCTCACGCCACGAGGATCGCAATCAGCTACAGAAGTCATGACTTTCTGTATCGACGATCGCTTCATCGTGCGACCGATCAATGGTTGAGCCTTAACCAGAGCAGTATCCGACCTTCTTTGGCTCGCAGTCACCCGCACAGCCATCATAAAAGACACAAGGATGGTCAGCATCGGTACACACATTTTTCAGAGTGGCCGTATCACCGTAGTTGAGGTTGA
Organism: Aspergillus lentulus; assembly: GCF_010724455.1. The sequence continues at coordinate 102,785 of NW_022983945.1, read as the reverse complement.
TGCCGACCACTTCGCCGCCATCACGCGCTGTAGTGCCCTCAACATAGACGTTCCGCTTGCATTGGTTGTCACAGTTACCGCAGGAGCGATAGACTTTGCCGTAGTCTTCGGCATAGAAGTTGATGATCTACAACGTTGAGCATTGGTTGAGGGAGGGATAAAGAACCATCACTCACATTGACAGTACCACAACCGTTGTGCTGGACGATCTTGTCCGAGGCGTGATAGGCACCACCGCCTATGATCCAAGTCTCCTGGCCTGCCTTGTCGTTTTTCTACCTATCATGAGACCTGACCAAGTTTATGTATATGTGCGTTGATACTCACAATAGTGATGGCATCTTCGCAAACATCCTCAAACCAGACGAACTGCAGCGTGCATGGACCGTCACAGTGCACCCCCTCAGCCTGGTTGGCGCCGATGATGACGTTCTTCAGAGTAGCACCGGAGTGGAGGTAGAATACGGCGTCCTTCCAATCGCCCTCGGACTGGCCGTTACAGGCGCCAGAGCCGCGGTCGTACTTGGCCCAGCCGGCGTCGAAGACCTGTCCCGCCGCAACCTCAATCACGGCGCTATTGGAATGATGAGCGGTGGGAGTAGGAACTCCTCCCTCGTAGCCCAGACATGCTAAAGCGACGGGAACAAGAACGGGGAGCGCCGCAATGCTTGACCACATAGTGAGAAACTGGTAATAGGGATCGAATTGTTTAGTCTTCAACGAATGTCTACAGTAGACTACGAGGCTTTTATAGCCATGTATACACAGAAACACTACCGAGATGGAACAGTTATTGGTGGACCATACTGCACCGAAATCTCATGTAATTTCGGTGCAGTTTATGCCACTGGACAACGGTGGAATAGTAGGGATAGCTGCGAGGCCATTCCAACTATTTCCCTATCATACCCTCCAATCGCAACCCGAACCCCCCGTTGAAGCAAGTGTTGTCAAATGAAGGTGCCCTGGCTTGGCTCAAGATAGGCGGATATAGAGTGGTAAGTGCTGTAGACTATGTTGCCAAGCATGGCGTCCGGAGTAATCTTCGCTTCTACTCCTGTCTGCTCGCACAAATCACAGAAGGAGCACACCTTGCAAGTCACGCTGTCACCGGAGAATATGACCGGGATGACGGCCAAGGACTTGGCTGAAACGGGGATGCTTGACATTTCGGCATTTGAGTGGCTCTCCCTATATCGACCAGCCCGGCTTCTCCATTTGGGTCAGGCGAATCTTTCCCTTCCCCACTCGACATCATGTCTGCACCAGCTTATATCCATATGGTCAGACTATCCTTGTGCCGACACTGGCGGATAAATAAAACGTCATTTCGTGCTATGACCACATCCTGCCGTGGTTCCTTGTGTCAGGATGCTTGACTGCAAGTACAAATTGAAGTATCGATAGCAAAGGACTAATAATTGGAATAGCCCTCCTCGTTCAACTTCATCTGGAATGCAAAGCTATATCGTACCATCGGCTATCCAACTCACATAATGACCCCAAAGAGTATCTAGGCAGACTGGCCACTCCGGTAAAGCACGTGCAGTAACACAGGCAAGCTATATCAGAAGCTGAAAGTTTTCAACCCTCGGATAGCGCCTGGAGGCATGCAATATAGGCAAAGCTTAGGTTTGAAGAGACAGTGTCTCCTTTAGGCATGGGCGGGACCCACTGATACGCGCATTCAGTCTGTGGTGATATTAGACCTCAAGAAGGATTAATAACGTGAAGTTTTGCCTGGTCGACACTATCTATATGTATATGTGTTGGTGGAGTAAGGCATGACGATTTGCCAAGCACGATCGGAACATGGACAGAAGTATACGGTCACCGACAAGTGACACACTTTTTCCCATCTTACCCAGGCATGCCAGGGGATGGAAAAGGTGTCTGACCGCAAAAGTACTGTTGGAACTTGGACCTGACCTAAACGCTTGACTACATAGCGCTAAGGTTGTTTTGGCTTGGCTCTGATTTAGTTTGTGTTGGATGAGAAGCTCGAAACAACCACGTAGCTGGATATGTCATTTATCCGAACACTCATTTGAATCCTCTATTATCAATTAGACCTTACTGGGAGCAATAATACTGTTATTATCACATGTCGACTGAATGATATTCCCGGTTTTCCCATCGAGTGTTAACGTCAAGCCCCGTCTCAGCCGTAACAAAATGTCCGATTTTCACTACTTCCCCATGCTACCAGCCGAGATTCGCCTGCATATCTGGAATCTCTCTCTTCCCACCAGCCGTGTCATTCGCATCATCTGTGATCGGGGTATTAAACCGAATTCCCGACGCTACGCCCGCGGCTTCCGCGCCAACCACCCCAATCCCGTACAGCTCCAGGTCAACCGGGAAGCCCGCGAGGAAGCCCTCCGGGAGTTTGTTCCCTACTTCCGTACGGAAGAGTCGCCGCATGCTTGCATCTATCTTGCGCCCGAGCGAGACACGGTGCATCTAGCGGAAGCGGTGCTAGCTTATCTTGGTGAGGACGAGCGCGACGCTCTTCAGCGCATGATCATCGATGTTCATGATTACTTAATGTTTGAGACGTATGGATTGGAGAGTTTAGGCTGCATGCAGAGATTAAAAGAGGTGGACTTAATTGTGTCGCAGACACCGGTGGCTTCGTACCACCGGCGTGATATTGTCGAGGTGATTAAAGATGCTTTTGAGGAGTATGTGAGACATCATCCACAGTGGCACATACCTCACGTCAGGGTGCTATCTGCTTTGGGGAAGCAGATGGGCAGTTTTACGGTCGAACTCGCGGAAGTTGAGACGCTACCACCGTCGGTCCTTGTCGATGGATATGCAGAATGAATTTCGCGACATGGTATCGACTTATCCAACTGCTTGCAATGGTATGCAACAGCTGTCAAAGCCTTGTGCTCCCAATGCAGTCCCCGCACATTGAAGCAAGCACTCGCAGACCTGTTGCTCAGTCATTGCAGTATAATCCAGATGCCAGGGTGGCAGTGTGACAAGCTGCCCTAACAGTTTATCAGTATTCATTTGTCGATATATAGATACAGCCAATCAATCCTCGTGGAGGTTTCTGCATAGCACACGGAGTGTACATAATGGTGCGTCTTTACTTTTATTCTGATTTGAGAAGGAATGCATATGCTAGAATCTACTACAACGAAACAATGGTGATGTATGTACATGATATTTACAATGAGAGAGACCCTTCAGGTGAATGATCATACAGCTTCCCAGTCCATCGCATCAACAATAAAATCCCAATCAGCATTCGAGGTGTCGGGTTGTGCCTGAGTATGGTTGCTCTTGTCGATGTTGGCCACGTGTTCCTGCGCCAGACGACATCCATCCTCCAGGCCGTCAAAGATATCCGCTAACATCCTGTCGAAATCGTAGTTCTGCAGCGGCATCGTCACTTCTCGTCTGGGCGACCACATAGACTCTCGCTCTTTTTCTTGCTCGGTCAAATCTGCTGTCTTCCAGCGGTTCCGCAGTTCCTTTGCTTTCTTCAGTTGCTCGAAGACATTTCCCTTGCGAAACACCGAACGCAGAGGACAGTCCTCATCTTCAAGAGCTTCCAGCACATTGGCATGATACCGATGCGTGCTCCAGACGGAGTTTGAGCCAGAGCCCTTCCCTGCAGCCGATACGGCGATGCCAAAGACGCCAAGTAAGTGCACCAGCGCCCGTTCCAGGAGCGCATAATATTCGTGAAAATCAATCTTGAACATGACTTCAGCGTGAGCGGCAGCCTCAGGCGAATCTGTGCAGAGTGTCGCCAGTCGGTAGCCCTCGGCCAAGAAAGGAAGTTTCCATTTTAAGCGAACGACGATCTTCATGAAGCGCGACAGTTCTCCGGCGGGAGAGAGCAGCATTCGGCGTCCTGGGGAGAGGGACGCAGGCAATGGTTGGCCAACGTGGCCTTGTGTTTTGTCCTCGTTGGGTTTAGGAGCCCAGCGGGACTGTAATAGGCTTGACATATCTCCTCTGCGGATATTGATGTAGTGGAAGATGATGTTTTGGTGGTGATAACACACTTAAGAGCAGCTAGGCTAGTCCTAATTAGGTAATACCATCAGGCAGTGAATAGGATCCAACTTTGGCATTCCTCTTGTTTCAAGCAATTCCAGTAGACATTACAAAATACAGTATAACATACATCAGAGGGTTTAGACCTATTTCCTAGTTATTTCTCCTGAACTTATTCTCAAGGCCTACACATTGTCTACCAAACTGTACCTCTGCGGAGATATTGGGACATTCCTTTCCCAGTTAGGACTAGATCAGCGCCGCTTTTTCTCAGAGTCTAGAGAGTGGGGAAGGCGGATATGCGAGCTGAGTGCTTCATGAGCATTCAAGTATGTACCCCGGACCATCTAACTGCTTATGAAGACATTGTTGGTGTCGAAAATGGTCATTTACAATTAAACACATGGCAGACTTGGTTGGAGGACGACGGTAGGACCACTGAGTTGATTACTAATAATAGATAGAGTATTAAGAGATACTAGAGTGATTGCGGAAGGTCAATCTGCACTATGAATTGAATGCGACAAAATTACTAAAATTACACAGTGTATAACATATTTTCTTAGCCTAATGGTAGCTAGAAGCTATCGAAATCTACTTGGATACGACCCCAAACGTCGCATCATGTTGCTGATTGTACACAGTATTTGTAATCTTTTAGCTTTAAATGTCATAACTCAGATTTCACAGTAGATGCAACATCGACCTCTATACCGTTTTCGTGAGGTTGTATCACCACAAGTGCCATCGATTCGTATTAATTTCTAGCATCGAAGCCCAGCAGCCATCAAGTATGTCTTCTCTCTTGAGAAGCACTCTGTGGCATGAACGTCTGTTCTCTTTGACAAAGTCGTTGGTATAATCCGAGTGTACGATTGATATATATCACACCATGCCAATCCTCCACACCCCTACTAGCAAACGACTCTTTGGATCCGCCCATTGTCCACCCCATTGCAGGATCCCAGCCTGCGATAGTGACGCTTACGAGCTATATCCCAAGTTCCGCTGGGTCTACAATAAACTCACGGTAGCCGAACTCCAGGGAATCGAGTGCGGTCCGCACAGGACCAAACCAGATGCTGCGCTTTTCCCCATCTTCAGCAAGCCGATCTACAACCTTGGCGGGGCCAGCATGGGGGCCCGGATCATACATACCGTGGATGAATACTGGCGCAGCTTCGTCCCGGGCCATATGTGGTCTGCCTTGCTGACCGGGGAGCATATCAGCACCGATATCGCGGTAGATGCCGGGAGGGTGGTCTGGCTCGGCCATACGAGGGGAGTGGCTGGTCCGGGCCAGACATGGGAGTATTGGGAGATCAACACGTCCGTCGAGCTTTCGCTAGAGAAATATATCGCTGATTTCGTGGAAACGCATCTCGCGGGATATACCGGCATGATGAATGTCGAAACGATCGGAGGCAAGATTATCGAGGCGCATCTGCGGTTCTCACCTCAGTGGCCGAACCTGTATGGATCTTGGTTCACTACTTCCCTTGTGGATCTTTATTGCGGGAAGGGATGGACAGGTCCGTTGGCCTCCTTGTCAGCAACACCCGTTGGGTATTGCGTTCCGCTGTTTGACGATGAGAAATATGCTATGACCGGTACGACTCTCACGGATAACACTTTGCGGCGACTGGAAAGCATGTTCAATGTCGAAAGCATCACGGTGGATTATAGTCCGGAGAAGCCATTGGAAAGTATTCCAAGGCCTTTGGGTGGCTTTAGGATAGCCTGGGTCAATGGGTATGATCTTGCGAGGTGCAAGTTAGCAAGGAGTGCATTGCAGGCATACCTCCATCAATTGGATGGTACAGGACAATGAAAAGTCTCTTCCCATCATTGTTAATACAAGTTTATTGTGTTGAGTTCCGATGATTCAACCCCAACTAGGACTGCCACTACCTGGGTGTGGATAGTACCTGTGTTTACTGCCGCATGCATGGCATATTAATATGACTCTGCAACAACATTCAATATAAGATCATATGAAGAGAACCGGGATAACATATTATTCCCTCATATATCCAACAATGCCACTATTTACGAGAACTTTAATGAATCATATACACTTTTAGTAAAACAGGGTAACCCTGATTACAGCCAGTCAGCCACCAATACTTGAACGTAACGTACAACATAACCTCATTAACGACTATTTCTGCGCCGGGATACAATACATCAGATTCCCATGGCCCTCTCTCTCCGTATACGGGATCATCGATATCTTGGTCATCCCACACAGCGCCTGCGAGACCATGTACTCCAACTGCTGCGGGACAGGCTTACAGAAGCGCTCGAGTTCCCGGCCATCTTTTACGAGTAGGAGGGTGGGTTTCTCCACCATCGCTGCGTCGGAGATATCATGGTGTTGTGAGATGTTGATCTTGTAGAAGTCGATCATGTCGTCCGCGTCGGCGACAGTGGACGCCATGTCGTTGTAGGTGGGATCGAGGGAGGCGCATTGCTCGTGGGAATCGCAGAAGTAGAGGATGGCATATTTGTTCCGGTGGAGGATGGCGTGATATTCATTCAGGCTATATATGATCAGATCAGTTGGCGCTGCTGAGACTAGACTCGGATTCTTGCCTGTTGACTGCGACAGAAGACATGGCTGGAGATGGACAGACACTAGTTGAGGATTATTCTTGAGTATGTTTAGAGTATTTGCGACTGTCGAGGGTCTCTACGAGTTTTGTACCGGCTACGTACAATCCGCATATACAAGGGCGGATGACGGCTGTCCATATGTCGGTGGAGACGTATCGTTCGACATCTCGTTGGTCTGCGGAGGCGGGGTACACGTTCTGGCCAGTCCTCGATGCTATAAAGCAGGGCGTTAAGGATATGTCAGTTGGATTGGGATGACACTAGAGTATCTATGGTCTCCCTTTGTCTGGCTTCGCTTCCGATACGATGGCGCGAAGAATTCCATCTACGGAACACGGCGCTCATTGGGAGTATTACGAAGCCAACCTGGTCAGAGCAGTATGCATTACTTCATCTTATAGCTTATTTTCTTATCAGGACCCTTGTATGGAATGATTGCGATGGTTTAGAACCTGGAAGTGCGTCGTGATTATGTATGACATGAGAGTGGTGACATCACCCATGGAAGATGAACCACCAATGGATGTGCCGTGGTTGCATATATCTGCCACATAAACCAAGACTTAACGATCTCTCTAGATAAGATTGTAAACTTGTATTTCATGATTGAGACTTGTTTATTTTGTATGTGGTGATAGTGACGGAGCTAAACGCGATTATGGTGCCAATGTGTCTATATTGAACACCAATCTGTATGGATTGTCAGGCCTTGACTATGCCCATCGCTTGAGGAACGGCACTACTATGCCTGAGCCAAGCAGGACGGCAGAGTCTGGTCGAGCCATGATCAAGTTGAGGCGAATGGCTTCGAAACCGTGGACTACTGGTTGATAAGCAGACAATAACGGAACCAAATTATTGCACTTCTGGTATCTTGTGTCTATGTACAATTGTGCGTATTGGTATTAAATAAAGTCTATACACAATTATATCTGCAGTATTATCATCATTCCGAAAAGTCTATATTAGATGATCAGTTCAAGCATGGCACATACGACCCGAGTCGTCCACAGTCCAGTAGTCGCTGCCAACGGCCTTGAGAGCGTAGAAGAAGTAGTTGGGATCCCACTTCTGCTTGATCTTGAGCAGGGGAGAGTAATTGACGCCGAAGAAGGTGTCCTTCCAGTTGGGCTGGCGGAAATTGGCCTCGTTCTGGTAGCAGCCGCTGCCAGGGGTGACCGCCTCCAGCTGGGGCACATACTCGTTGGTCATCTTGTACTGATCGGCCACCATGTCGGACCAAGGAGCGGTCTCGTTCCAGTGGGTACCGATCTGCATGGTGACGGCGGCATTGCGCATGGCGGGGAAGATGGCATTGGAGACATCACCGGGCTGAGAGACGTTCATACCGACACCGACGGCGATGACACCGTGCTCGGTGATGTTACGGATGACCGAGGCGAAGCCAGCAGCGTTGTTGTCGAGCACATCCCGGGGGATCAGCCGACCACCGTACTGGTACTCACCCACGCCGAGGTTACCGTAGGGCAGGGGGCCCATGTACTTGTTGTAGTGCTCATAGTACGAGGCGTACTCGGTATAGGCAACGGCGTAAGGGATGCTCAGGGAATCAAGGACCTTGAGGAAGGGCGCCAAGAGAGCCTTGACATCGTCGGTTGTCTTGTTGTACGCAGTGACAGGGTTGATGGCGAAGAAGGAGGAGGCGACCTGGTAGATGACGGTGGCGCCGGCATCAATCATCTCGGGCAACAGACCGTGGAACTCGGAGATAGCCTCGTAGAAGTTGTCTGCGGTGGTCTTGCTGGAGAGGAACTGCACACTAGCGCCAGCAACCGTGGCGTCGGGGTGCGCCTTGATGGTAGCCGAGATAACCACACCATAGTTACCGGCACCACCACCGCTGAGAGCCCAGAAGAGGTCGGGGTTCGTGGTCCGGTTGGCAGTGACCAGCTTTCCAGCCGCCGTAACGACTTGGAACTCCAAGGCGTTATCGGCACCCAGTCCGTAGGAGGTGCTGAGGGCGGAGTGTCCACCTCCCTGAATATAGCCACCAGCGAGGCCGACGGTAGGACATTCACCTCCGACCACCACCAGACCCTTGGCGTGAGCTGCCTCCATCACCTGGAAGCCCATCACACCAGCGCCGACCTTGAATGCGGGACCCTTGTAGTGAGCGTCGGACCAATCCCGGTATTGAATGTCGTTGAAGTGGTGCATCCAAACAGAAAGAGCACCAGCACCGGTGGAGCGAGCAAAGTAACTGCACCTCCCGTTAGCATTCCCTCGGCTAACCTGTTCCGTAATCACTCACTCATGACCAGTGTTGCGAATGACAAAGCGGATGTTGTTCTTCCGGGCGAAGTTGACGGCAGCAATCACATCGTTGCTAGAGGAGACATCGACGGCGTAATTGACGTAGTTGCCCAGGGTACACGGCTTGGACTCTGCGGTGAAGGGGTCACAGCTCTGGTTGGCAAAGTAGGTCTGCATGATGGACGAGGAGGATTCAATGCTGCACACATTGTGGTCAGCTTCCTTCTTGCGATAAAGCATGACAAGTAGAGAGAGCGCGGTTCCACGTACTGAGTCTGGGGGAGATTCCAGGCATCGCGCAAAGCCGCACAGGCGGTCGCATCGTAGGTGGGATCATGGCAGGGCGATCCAATGGGTACGGTAGCGACCAGACGACCACCAACAGTAGAGTTGAGCGCGGCCCAAGAAGCAGGAGAGGGCCAGCAGCTGTCACTAGGCAAGCAACGGCACTCGGAGCACTTAGAGCCCTTCGCGGAGACGAGCGCGACCAAAGCGGTCAACGCCCATGAGGTCTTCATGGTGTCGCGACGGGAGTGTGGGGAAGGGAGGAGGAGAGGAGGGGGATCAAGAGGAGTATATAGGTTAGGCGGATGGGAAGAATCTCACGATCGTCGGTTGATCATGCCGATCCTGAGCTTCCCAGATATTTATACCATATGGTGGAGAGAATGGAGGAGAAAGAGATGATAGAGAGATTATTGCCAGGCTACCTCGGCATCCTTCCGCAAAGCCAGGACGATGTTTAATGGGACGATGGCGTTGAACTATTTGATCGGACGTATCCGTCGGAGTCTCCATCATTATTTCTGAATCGTTGCCATCCGGTACCTGCGCCGCGATGAGAGGTCGGGGAAACCTGGCAAACATCCATGCTTGCGGTGGTGCATGCGCGGCGATGTTTCCCAGAGAAGCCCTGGATGGCCGGATTGGGTAATACAGCCGAGAGTCCACCATGGGCAGCGGTGGGGGGCAAGATCGATAGTCGTCGGGCTCCGATACACTTTTAGATATGCCCATCTCGAGTTGGATCATGGCTTGAAAACGTGTCTACGGAACCCGGAAAACAATCATGAAGAACAGCCGTGTATTATGGATCTCGAGTCTCCTCGACAGTTGATATGCTCGGTGATCCGCCGAAGTGGCTTTCTTTGGCCACATGGCAGTGACTAGCTATGGAGTCCCACGTGTGTATTCTTCTGCACTAGACAGATTTTATGCGTCTAGAAGCGGGCTTTCGCTAGATATGCCCCTGACCGGCATTCTGCATACGTCTTCCCTGTCAGCTCTTAGCGGTGCAAGGATCTGGCAACTTGGCTATGCACCGGCACTAGCGGCGTGGTCGGAGAAATCGGAAGGCTCTGATGAGGGCTAGAAGCAGGAGCTAAGGAAAAAAAAGCATTATCAGTCAGAGTGGGATATGGTCTTCGTATTTCTTCTCGGTGCCAGCTATTCCGACCTGGAACCTGCCATGCTACAAAGTACAACATTGGAAAGTTCTGCTGGTTGAAAGAGGTTGAGGTGTTCAATTTATATCATCAGAGAAACATGGTGCAGGAAGCAATGTCAGGTAGATTGCAGTTTTGATTATGCGTCGTCCTTAATTTAATTTTTTGATTAACAGGGTTTTATGTGAAGTCTCTCTGGGCAAGCCTATTCGGCAGCAACAATGACACTGCAGCCAACCACAACACTTTGATCATCTCTGCATACTGTTACAAATGGCATGCAGAAGGCCGGACACACATAATCGGTCCTTAATAATAGAATCTGCTATTCTTCGGTTCGGCCCCACTGTCTTACTGTCTTCCGGAGCTCCAAAGGACATCGAAAAAATGAGTATCTCCAGTCACGTACAGCTATCGCCGGTGCAATAATGGCGCAGAAGCGTCTCTGTCAACTTCTCCAACGGTACTAGTAATGTCATCAAGAAGGAGTTTCTTCGGTAAACTTTTGTATACGAAAGTAAACTCGCATGTCTCACGCCTACTGAATCAGCCACCGCCAAGCTGCCAGCGAGACCGTCTATGGAATGAAGGGGTACGGGAATAAGTTTCTCATTATATCAATCCTAGCGAAGATCATCTAGGAAAGATACCCCGTGGGATATCATATATGAGGTTTTGGAACTGACTGTATCTCATAAATGAGATCTGCACTCCTCCCAGCGGAAGCGAGCGGACAAAATCGCAGTGGTTACTGGGTAGGATTCGGAGCAAAAATGGGAATCTGGAATGACTCGCGCCAGGACAGTGGAGAATGGACAAGTTGGCCCACCAGTCCCAAATTCCAGAAGAGTAGAACCACCAATGGAAGAGGCGATATGCCGACAATGTCTCACTTCATTGTGTTCTCGCGAATGGGGGTCTCTGATGCCCGTTAGAGTTTGGCCGGTGTCTCTTGCTCCGAGTCTAGTATACACTATACCCTCATTTCCTCGCTTGCATATCTCGGCATCTGCTCTCTCACGGCGGTGGTTGCAGCTCGGCAAAGACAAAGTTCAGGTCGAGAGTCAGGCAAAACTATGAATGGATAGCTTCATGATTATTGAGGTCTGGTCGTGCTCCACTCCACGGCCATGTCCTCTTCTCTTGCCTTCAAACTGACCAAATCTGAGACTTGACCAATCTATGACCGATGGAAACACCAGAAGAACTCAATTGTGCACTTGGGCCCCTCACAACGGCTCTTCAAGTCCGCCCGACTGCAAAATATAGCTTGTTCAGAACCCTATCCACGGCTCGGGATTCGATCTATTGCCAGCCATAACCTTGGAAACCTTCTGCGGATCCCCTTTTGTCTGGCTAGATTCCCATTGACCAGACGAATGGATTTTTTGCTTCGTCCATGAATCGCTTTGTCCCCGTGGTCAAGCTGCAAAGTCTAAATCGTCGGAGCCATTGAGCTTCCGGTGCCTGGGAAGACACTTGGCAGCAGTCGTGATTATTTCCTGTGCCTGAGAGCTGAAGAATATTCGCTGCCATTATTATTAAGCGATGCTTCCCAGTGTTGCAATTTCTTCAGTCGTTGCGCTCTACCATAATGCCTCACAGATCATGACCTGATCGACTCTGTTGCCATTGTCCTCTTCTTGATCTCGTCCTCACCCGACAGTCGAGATATCCCCCCCACAGAGTGCAAAGGGTCGGTCGACATCCGCGATGGCCCAGGGCTCACAGACCACAGCTGATCTCGGCCCGGCCCTCGTAAGGGGCATCTGGGCCGCAGTGATCATCGCTGTGATTATCGTTTTCCTGCGAGTCTTTGCAAAGATCAAAATTCGCCAGTTTCGCGTCGACGATGTGTTGATGATCGTGTCCCTGGTACGTTCAAGCCCATCGCGGGCTCTATCGCATTACTGACATTGGTCGCATTAGATCCTGGTCGTCATTTCCACTGTTTTCCTGACGCAGTGTGTGCAACATGGCTTTGGCAAAAATCTCCTCCTCCTCGAAGCGGAACAACCGCACGAAGTCGAACTCGTCCTGAAGTACATCGCCATCCAAGTACCAATTGTGACCATCAGCACCACCATCGCCCGCTGCTCCTTCATCCTCTACCTCCTGGCCATTCTCGGAAACAACAAAAAGTATCAGATCGCGTTATGGACGGTGATGCTGCTCCAGTTCGCCGGCAATGTTGTCTCGGCCGTGCTGCCGCTGAGCATCTGTCGCAATATGCGCATTCTGTGGGACCCTACGACCAAGACGACCTGTGGTGATGTCCACGCCGTCATCCAGTTTGCCTACTACTCTAACAGTATGTCTCCGTTTCTGACTCTATGAACCTATGCTGACTTGTAACAGCCGCAAACTCCGCCTGTGACCTGTTTCTGGCCGTGTTTCCCACACTCATCTTCTGGAATCTCAACTTGAAGATGCGCATCAAGATCAGTTTGATCATTCTCCTCAGTCTGGGCCTTGTGTATGTCCCTATAACCCCATTCACTACCATCACGATACTGACCCGTGCAGTGCCATGGTCGCCTCCATCATCAAAACCACCAAACTAGACGAGGTCCCCAGTGTCACCAATCTCGGCGCCAGCGGAGGCGTCGAGCTCATCCGCTGGGGCTACGTCGAGAACTCAATCATCATCATCACCTCTTCTGTTCCTTGTATCCGGCCCTTGATCATCTCCTCCGTCCGCAAGTTCTCCAGCCGCGGCTACTCGCGATCCTACGAGCTCACCGGGCCCGCGACCGGCCAGCGGCGCACGGGTCATGACGAGACGGCGCAGTCCCGGCGCACGCGTCGCTTCACCAAGAATGGTCCCCTGGATACCGGCAGCATTGAGCGGATCCTGGATCCCGTCAGCAATACAAATACGACCGTCAGTGGTCGGCGGGATTCGCCGCCGCATCTCGACCAGGGCATTACGAAACAGGTGGAAATTTCGGTGATTTCGAATGATCAGTTAAATCGGGATCATCCTTGATCGATTGGTCCTCCACTTCTTCTGCTTGCCATGCTCTAAACGGTTGTCATGTGGTTACAGATTTCTTGTATATATATTCCAGGAGATATAGACGTATGGCTGGCTTGGGATTAATAATAAATTAATGAGGAATATGTGCATGGATATTACGTTCTTTCAAAATAAAATTTAAATAACTCAAAACATGAGTCGGTTAACCAGGCGGATGTTGATCACTGCATGTTGCTTACATCTTTTCTGCCGATATATATAGTGGGAAGAAATATGTCGGAGATGTATCTTCAGCATGAGTACAGGGGACAAACACCCCAGGCATACCAACTCCACATTTTCTACTCACAGCTAGCCTTCAGTCAGCTTCAGTAATCAAGATCTTCAGCTAGCCACGACTAAGCCTCAAATTGAGTCGACAACAAGCCACAGCCATCGTCAGGATACCCGCCGGGCAAACTCCGGCAATCATTCCACGGCCATGACCATATCCTGCATGAACGGTAACCCCACACTTCTGCAGCATCTGGGCCTTGTATGTTTTCCGGAGGGGATCCGGGGTCGCGGGGTTGAAGAATAGTAGCTATAAAGACAAATCACTGCATTGTACACCCCTAGAAGCCATTCTCATTCCAGCGACCAGCGCAATGTACCGCCACAATGCATTCGGCCTCATGGCCAGCCTTCTATTGCTCAACTCAGTCGCTGGCAAGCCGGCTCTAGGCCAAACCCCGCAAATGGGCTGGAATTCATGGAACACGTTCAAGTCCAATATCAACGCTTCCGTGATCGAGACCACCGTCCAGCTGTTTGAGGACCTCGGCCTCAAAGACGCGGGTTACGAGTATATCCTCCTCGACGAGGGATGGTCGGATTACTCGCGCACCGCGGACGGATACCTCCAGCCCAACTTGACCTCATTCCCTAATGGCCTCAAGCCGCTCATAGACGATATCCACGCCAAGGGTCTGAAGATCGGTTTGTACGGCGATAGCGGGATCCTAACCTGTGGCTTTCGGCCAGGAAGCTGGGGCTATGAGGAGCGGGATGCACAGACGCTCGCGAGCTGGGGCGTGGATTACTGGAAGTATGACAACTGCGGCGGTTTTCAGGCCATGACGGAGCCGCCGCAAGTCCGATTTGGAGTCATGCAAAAGGCGCTGGAGCTGTCTGGTCGGGAGATCTTCTACTCAGTTTGTGAGTGGGGATATCAGTTTCCGTGGCATTGGGGAGGGAGTACGTTCAAACCATCCTGCAACTTCTGAAAAGAGGCTAATTGATCACAGAGATCGGCCACTCCTATCGCATGTCGGGCGACATCACCGCCAAATTCACAAACGAGACGGGCTGCGCTTGTAAGACAGCATACTGCCTCAACACCGGGTATGCGGGCTGCTCGGTGCTCAGCATCATCCGCAAGATGCGCGAGATCAGTCAGTACCAGACGCCGGGACACTGGCTGGACATGGACATGCTGGAGATCGGCAACGGCGATATGACGCTGTACCAGCAGCAGACCCATTTTGCGTTTTGGGCGGCGCTCAAGTCTCCGCTGATTATCGGGGCGGATTTGTCCAAGCTTTCGAACGAGAGCGTGGCTGTTCTGAGAAACAAGGATATTATCGCACTTAACCAGGACTCGCTGGGCCAGGCGGTGCGTTACATCGAGTCTGCCAGTAATGAGGGATCATGGCAGGTATGGGCGGGCCAGGTGCAAGGTGGATATGTCGTTCTTCTGTTGAATGAGAAGAGCTATCCTCAGGATCTGTCGGTCTCATTCGTTGACCTGGGACTGGGAATTAATGGGCCGGTCAAGACCACCGAACTGTGGTCTCACAAGACTTTGGGAAAGGTCGATGGTTACAAGGGCGTGCTGCAGCCTTATCAGACGCTGGTGTTTAGACTACGATTTTAGTATTCGCGACTAATTCAATTTGCGTGTTTTTATCCTATTCACATGAGGAATACACGATTATATAAGAGATAGCTTGACCGATGGTAGTCACTCCGAGATGGGCTCATTCTGGCAGCTCGGATTAAACTACGCAATAGCAGCAATTCCCGTACACCAGTCCATGTTCTGTCAGCAGTATGGAAGATTCGGGTTCGAGCAACTACCAGGAATAAAGGCCTGCGAGATTCGAGACAGATCACCCTCAAAGATCTGAGCAGAGGGGTCAAGGATACGATCGATAATGTGAACGACGCCCTGGAGAGCATTAGCACTCATTCTTCTGAGCACACGTCTAGCATACCTGTGTAACTGCAATATCCTTTTCTACTACAGTAGCGACTTTGTTCAGGAGAAGATTCCCCTTCTGAACCTCAGCTCCGACATATAGAAAAGTCGCAGTCTAACATTCCGTCAGCCAATTCATCTGTCCTTGAGTCCTGACTGCTGATATCACCTGGAATTGCTGATAAGTTCCATTGAAATTGGAGGACTTTAAGTTTGTGTTGGGAACGTAGTGATGTAGGATGGTATTCCCCAGCCACCATTTCCCTTTCCTATGAACAGTCAGTAACCGGCGAAACGACTCTGTCGGGTAGCCATACGGAGTAGACTCGAACGTGTTGAAATATCTGCCCACATTCTTCTCAAAGGCATCGTTGTTCGGGGCGAAGAAAGTAAATTTCCAGGTGGGATCCGTGCTGAATGCTTCCGAGAAGCCGCCGACTTTGTCTAGCGCTTCAGAGAGTCTACTCAAATCTGAGCGGGATCTGATAAATTCCAGAAGCGTCGTTGTGTTGGAGAGTTTTGGAGCAACGTAGGAGGGCTTGATATTCCTGTAATTGAGGGGGTCTTCAGTGGCAGCGAGGACACTGCTGCATACCGTTAAGCAGGACAAGAGGGTAGGGATTAGCTTCATGTTGGCCAGGTTGCAAGAGATACCCAGTCACCGCAAAGAAGGTGAATGACTATATAGTTGTCAGACAGGATCCACACGCAGATTCCTGAATAACGCGATCTTCACCAGTATTGTAATACCAAGGGCCAGTACTCAATAATGCGGGGCATCAATGCGGGCATCTGGGGAATAGAGTCACTAAAGCGCTCGGCGTAGACGCCGGCCTTGCCCCGGCAGTCATGAAGAACAAACAGAGAACAAGCTCAACTAGATTAAACTCTAGACTGAGCAACAGTTATCGGAGAATGCGGGGCAAGAAAGTGAAATCATTCTGTCCCGCGATTCTTCCGATACCAGAAAGAATATTGCATTGCTCTATAAGTTCATGCAAAGATTAAATAATAAGTATAAGTACTCCAACAACCCTTGTCGAAGTCAAAATGTTGACAGGCCTCGAAGCTATCGGCTCATGAACCATATCCTGCGACATGGTGAAGGTATTCCTAAACATCCTCGCCCTGGCAGGCGTCTGTCACTCCATTGTGATGGACGTTCCCAGCGTCTATGGCCCCATTCCTCACGTCGGCGACTTCTCCGGCATCGATTCCACCAGATATCTCAAGAGACGCCCCGGAGATTTTATTCATCCCGGTATCTGGCACACGCACGAGGACCTGGAGCGCATCCGGACGAATGTCATGTCCAAGAAGGACCCCTGGGCCTCTGCCTACGAGAAGTTCAGCGCCGATCAATACTCGCAAGCCAGCTACCAGATGCAGGGACCGCACGCGGTTCTCTCCCGCGGCAAGATCAGCAACTATACCTCGTTCGCGCATGACGTTCGCGCGGCATGGCAGAATGCACTGATGTGGTACATCACCCGCAACCAGTCGCACTGGGATCGGAGCACTACCATTCTAGATGCTTGGGGGAGCAACCTGACCGACATCATTGGGACGGACCGCTCGCTGATGATTGGTCTCGACGGGGATTTGTTCGTCAACGCGGCGGAGATCATGCGCTGGGAGGGCAATTGGACAGAAGCCGGAGCCAAGTGGCAGGGTGGTTCGGGGTTCAGCAACCAGCTGTACTGGCTGTTCTCGCGCCAATCAGTTGTTATAGGGCAGGCCAACTACGGGATGGCCAGTATCAAGGCGATCCTCAGTTTTGCAGTTTATCTGAACGATGTCGAGCTGTACAACTATGCAATGAATGCTTTCATCCAGGACAACTGCGCGGGTCTCTTTGCGCAGTATCATCCGGAGACGGGGCAATCGGTGGAAGCCGGACGTGACCAAAGTATGGACCTTCTTCTAATTAACTGACTATCCACTGACATACTGCAAGGTCACACCATGTCCGGTATTGGCTGGGCTGCATACGGCGCCCGCGTCGGACAAAGCCAGGGTGTCGATCTGTACAGCCTGGGCCACAATCTCTTGCTCAAAGCGGCCGAGTACGCAGCCAAGTACAATCTGAACGAGACTGTCGAGTACGATCCCAAGTGGTCCAGGTGCGAGGCGGTCCTCGTCAATGGTCCCTGGGCAACCATTTCTGAGCAGAGTCGTGGCGTGACGAACCAGAATCCTATGTGGGACATTTTGTACTACCAGTATGTGGTCAAGAGAAAGGAGAAAGCCCCGTGGACTACCAAGGCGAAGGAATTCGAAGGCTTCGAGGGCGCTGTCTCGTCCAACGATCATCCCAGCTGGGGCGATTTGATCTGGGCATACTAGCTTGCGTAATTTTTCACGAGTGTGAAAGAACTGGAAAAGATTTAGTATTATATAGGGCATGACTACCTCAATGTGTGAAATACATGTACCATCCTGAGCATTCTTTGCCTGCATAAACGAGACAAGGCTGTATCAGTCGATAGGCAGTTATAAGATATATATCTTTCGCCACCAAGGAGAACAGATACTCCACGAAGGCACGATATGCGGCTCCATTAATCATCAACAGAGGGAAGAGACATGACAAACTAACACTGACTTGTCTGAATGGATACACCAAAGTCACAGAATGCCCCAACTAAGAATTGACACCCCCGGTGCTATCAGTGGCCGGCTCTCCCCCGGATGATACCCCGGAAACCATCTACTATTATGGGGAGGGGAAAGGAACCAATTGTGGAGCCCGACGATAAGGATGTTGCAGTTAGAGGATATTTCCCAGTAGATAAAGATACTATATATACGAAGTCCTACATGCAGGGGTTGTTAGACATGCTAAAGGAGGTCGAAAATAGCAGACAGCAATGAGACGGTTCACTTTCTCCCTGCTGGCCATTCAGAGCTGGGTGCTCACCACCCTAGCGATCCGGAATCCCATTATCTCTGGATGGAACCCTGATCCTTCGATTCTCCGCGTCGGGGACGAGTACTTCCTCGCAACCTCTTCATTCGAGTACTGGCCGAGCACACCAATCTACAAGTCCAAAGACCTGGCCAACTGGGAGCTCTTCTCTCATGCATTCACCAGACCGGAGCAGCTTCAGTTATATGGAACCCCAACGGGCGCAGGTTAGTACACGCTTGCCCTTATATCTGATCGTCTAATATGGTGTATGGGTAGGTGCCTGGGCCCCAACGCTCTCCTATGTCAATGGAAAATACTACCTCGCTGCAATGACCCGATGGACATACGACCCAGTCGCCCGAGTTTGGCCGCGAGTGATGTGGGTCTCGTCGCACGACCTCAAGACCTGGTCAGATCCCATCTGGGGTGACCCTTGGGGCATCGATCCCGCATTATTCCAGGATCCGGTCTCGCAAAAAGTGTACTTGAACCTGATGGCTCCCAACAACAACAAGGATCGCATCTGGGGAATTTACCAGTGTGAAGTAGATGTCGACAGTGGTCGCTGTATCGGAGAGTATCGCTCCATGTGGAATGGCACGCTCCCGCATAATGCCAGTGCTCGTCCCGAAGGCCCAAAGATGTTCAAGCGGGATCAATGGTACTATCTCCTCATCGCCGAGGGTAAGTATCACCTTCTCCATGAAGTGCCAGTCGACTAACAATCGGGCAGGCGGCACGGACGACCTTCACCGTGCCAGTATTGCACGCTCCTTGTCTCCAGAAGGGCCCTGGGAGCCTGCGCCGCATAATCCAATTCTCTTTAATGGAGCCTACGGGTACGATAACCTCACCGTGCAATCCACTGGCCATGCGACCATCTTCGAAGCGGCCAACGGCGATAGTTATGCGGTCTACCTCGCTCGACGTAAGATCAACGGCTCGTCGCCCCTGGGACGGGAGACCTTCATGTCACCAGTCACCTGGAAGGATGGATGGCCGATGATCAATGGCGGTAATCCAGTCCTGCTCAGTGAATCCTTCGGTCCTTCGCCCGATCAGAAATTACCACCGTCACGTTTCATCGACACATTTGACCAGAAGACGCTTGATCCCGCATGGTACACATTGCGGACTCCGTATGCGCCCACCTACGATCTGAAGAAGGGCAACGGTCGGAAGGAGTCTCATGGAATTGTCTTCCGACCGAACGTTTTCGGTCTAAGCGATCGGGACACCCCAGCAGCCATTCTGCGGAAGCAAAAGTCGCTGAACATGACCTTTAGCGCGCAGTTGCTTCCCACAACGTCCGGGCTGGGCTACGGTGAGACTGTCGGGATCAGTGCCTATTTGAGTGAGCTCCAACATCAGGATATCGGAGTGTCTGGCTGTGTGAATGGCACCGGCATGTGTATTTTCACTCAGTTGATCAAGAACGGGACCACGGAGGTAATTGACCTTGATTCCGCGATGACAAGACAGGAAATGCTGCTGACGCATAACAGTATAATCAGGTAAAGCTGAACTCGTCCGCGATTCCGTCCGACTTGACGCTGCATATCCGCGCGGAACCCCTCTCCTACACATTGGGATATAGCTTCGGGTCAGAGGAGACAACCACCTGGCTGGTATCGCTGTCATCGTCTTGGTTGGCATTCGCTCCGCCGGGTTGGTTTGTGTTCGAAGGAGCGAGTTTTGCTTTGTTTGCGACCGGCACTGGACAGCCGTGGCCGCCCCAGGCACCCGAAGTAGGATTTTCCCAAGTCACAGAGACATACTATAACGAGGATATTCCTGATTATGATCGGTGGTCTGCATAAGGCTCAATTTGTACGAGCTGATGGAGTTCAGCGGATGATGGGAAATCCTGTGGATGGACGGGACGCGGTGACAGATCATGTGATCAAAACAAATAATCACCACGTGATCATCATAGAGACGGCTTGTTTACTCTTGTAATTGTCTCTCTACGCTCTAATTGAACCACGAGGAACATCTTCATCCATTACCAAACCACCAGGAACTTACCTATCATTGCTCAGTGCTGGTGATAATCTCTCGTTCCATCAAAGCTGTTCGAACAAGTAACCTTTTAGAACGACTTCAACCAAGGTCAAGATAACTCCGGTGGAGAGTCGCTCGTCGCGGAGATTTCTCCGGCAATTTATCCGCCAGTGTAGTGAGTGGCACGCCACAGCCCTCACAGACCATTTGCCAGGCAATGGACTTCGTCAACCAGTCGGAGTACGGCGCACGCGTCTCAATTTCAGACCTCCCATCAAAGATCAAACGGGTGGTCTTCCCCACTGCCTTGCCGGCCTATGGAGACTGGTCGAGTGACTACTTTATCAAAGTGCGGGGGAAAAACCTTGGTATGCCATCATCAGGCGCAAGGACACGAGGCGTCGTCGACTAGTTTAGTGACAGCTTGACTGAGGTTCGATTACCCCATGGGGTGTGCCTGGTCCCTGCACAGACGGATGGGTGCCAGGAAACCCCGAAAAAATATTTGATGATCTCTGGAGAATTTACAGAGTCTGTTTCTCGCAATTCATGACAATCATCATGAGTTTACATTGAGACTTCGTCCCTCTGCCATAATGTCCCCAAGGTCAACAGCACCCCCGCCGGATCTGGACCAGCTGGACAGTAACAAGGACAAGATCCCTGCATGTCAATCCTGTCGGCGCAAAAAAGCCAAATGCGACCGGGAACAGCCATGCTCACAATGCGTCCGCTTCAATGTAATCTGTCTCTACGACAACGGCCGCCTGAAACCGGGCCTGCGAGCCGGGGCAGTCGAACAGCTGCAACGTCGGGTGGACGCGCTGGAGAACATGTTCATCGGTCAGGGAATTCTGTGGCAAAAGATCTGGGATACGGTCAGCAACTCAGCAGGCGATGTTCCGCAGAACGGCAGAGACCTCGAGAGGATTAGCATAGATCAGGTCCGCGATCGCGTCAAGGACACTCTACTGCAGCTGGCAGAGGACAATGAAGGGTGCCTTCGTTCGGTAGTTGACGACGCCCATGAGGACAGCATTGAGCGAGATGCCCCTCCTGCTAAACGCAGAAAGATCGAGTCACAATCAAGCGCGACCGGGCGACTAACTCCGCCGGGCCATTCTTCATCGGCTCATCTCAGCGCGCATGGCCTGCCATCTCGAGAAGTGATGAACGATCTGGTCGAGTTCTACTTTGCAAATGTCCACCATTGGATACCCATTCTCCATGTGAGAAAATTCCGGGAGCAAATACAGACCACTGAAGGTTGGGACAAAGCGATCCATATTTTGCATGCTATCGTGGCGACCTGCATCCGCTTCAGCCATCACTCTGACGCCGGCACCAACGAGGTCCGCAGGGAAATGGCGGTTGCCAGTCGACAAAAGGTCATTCTTAACAGTATGGAGTCCTTTTCGGTCGAGAATCTGCAGGCCCTGGTTATTATTGCTTTTGATACTGTAGGTCATATCGCCCGCTTTCACAACAAGATTCACTGACGGAAATAGATTGGCAGTGGCCGCGGGCCATCGGCATGGTCGATTGTCGGTAGTATGACTCGCACCGTTGAACAACTTCAGCTTAGTGTAGAAGAGTCGCAGGGTGATCAGGGATCCGAGGAGGGCGAGTTTCTCATCCAGCGCATGGTCTTCCTCAAACCATCCAAGTTCTGGTGGCAGGCTGAGGAGCGACGGAGGGTATTTTGGACTGTTTTTCTGATGGACCGATTTTGCAGCGTGTCGACGGGATGGAACCTCAGTCTCACGAGTGCCGATGTCAAGCGCAGACTGCCCTGCGAAGGTGCTCTCTGGCAAAAGGAATACGAGGTGCGCGCACCATTCTTTGGCATCTCCGACAAAAGCACTTTGAGCAGCAGTAGTCCGAATCTCGTCGACAGTGACCCTGCCAAAGGCGACCCGGAGCAGGATGCGATCGGGGGATTCGCATATTGCATCGAGGCGACCGAGTCGCTTACCCTCGTCATTAACTTCTTTCTGCAGCACGCCTTGAACCTTCAGAACGCGCAAAAGGCACAGCTGTGGCTGATGAAGTTCAAGGAGCTCGATCTGCGCCTCGTGCAATGGAAGCTTTTCCTGCCACCCAAATGGCGCACCGCATCGGTCTTAAATGAGGATGGAGTGATGGATCCGAACCTCACTCTGGCACACATGACCCACAACACCGCGGTCATTCTCCTTCATCAGAGCATCGCATATCCGCCCTCGCACTGGAAACAGTGTCCTGTGAGACTCCCATCCGTGGCCTCTGCGGAGACCTGCATCGAGGCTGCGGCGGAGATTGCTACCATCGGCCAACAATTCCTTCATCACTCGCCTATACTCACCAATCCGCAATTCTCGTTCTGCCTTTTTATCGCCGGTCGCATGCTTTTGACTCATTCAACTTATACCAAAACCCCAATTCCCGATCAACTGGACAGCATTGTCGCCGGTCTCTGGGAGATTTCCCGACGATGGGCGGGCCCGAACACACCTGGCCTGGAAAATCTGGCATCCGTCTTCGCAAAAAGACTACTCAACGCACGTAAGCATGCGTCCGGTCGGGCCAGCCTGGATATCCGGCGAACTGTATATTCGGACTCCACAGAACGAGCGGACCCAGTGGCGGAGCAAGACTCGGACGGCAACGAGGGGCCTGTCAATTCCCAATCTCGGACAAATCTTCAGCGTGGCTCGTTTGACGGTTCTCACTCAGCAAGCCCAAACCTTCCGACTTATGCAGGCGATTGGAGCAACAGTGACCCTATGCAGAATGGGCCCTCCCCAAACGGCTCGCTCTACAACGCTCTCAGTCTCGCCTTTCCGCCGCTTCCTCTCTCGCTGCAGCCACAGTATGCACCGATGTCGGACGTACATATGCTCGACCCGGCTCTCCTGCGCAAGGATCATGTCTCATCTCTGTATTCCGGTCCGCCTGTAGAGACATTGCATGCACAGCCGCTGTGGGATCCGGTGGCCCAGTCTTATAATGATTGTAATAATAACCCGCATCCTGATTATGCGAGTCGTTTCGTGGACTTACCATCCAGTCCAGGGCATCGAATAAGTCGGTACGGAAATCCTCTGAACGGTGAAAACCTCCCTTCCAACGGCGAAGTACCGGGCAACATCCGATGAATTTCAGCTCTGCAGTTTACCTCGGCCTACTAGGGTTCAGGTGCAAGAAACCTACTTCTGACTCCGGCAATGGTAATGGAATTTGAGTCCAGTTTGTCTTCTGGAGAGCTGACACGTCAGCTACAAAAAGTAGAAGTCGGTCAATCGACCTGATTATGTATCTATGGCAACGACGGCACCAAGCCCAATTCAAGCAACATGTTCCCCAGAAGCATGAAATAATAATCCGCATAGACCAGACCATGGTTGGCCCATCTTCTGGGAGCAAACTCATAGTTGTTGATCGTGGCCCCGGTGAGGATCGTATCTGCTATCGGCTTCTTGCTCTCACTACCATTTACCCCTCCGCCGTTTATCCCATTCGTCGCAACGGACTTGTCCACAGCCAAGAATGCAGGTTCCGGCTTCTCCTCGTGATCGCAGGGCAGGCCATCTTCGTATGTCTCAATACCTCGACCGGAGGGCTGGACTGTGAATCTGAATGTCGGAGGGTTCAGAAACTTGATCAATGTCCCTTCCACAATTCGCCTGACAGCAAAGACATAATGCTGTGATTCGTCGCACTTGCCCTGCGCCCTGAGTGCTTTGTAGATCAAGAGCATTCCACAGGATGCGATCATCGCGGCGGACGTATCTCTCGGCGAGTCGCTCGTGACGGGTGCATCAAAGTCCCAGTACGGCACACCATCGGCGGGCAGGTTCTCAATGAAGAAATCGGCCAGCTGTCGCGACGTCTGCAAGAAGGACGGATCACCAGTCCAGTGGAATGTCTGTGAGAACCCGAGGATACCCCACGCCTGACCTCTGGCCCAGCAACTCTCGTCGCTGTAGCCCTGGTTCGTCAACTTCTCCTTGGGCAGGCATGTCTCTTGATCAAAGTTCACGACGTGGTATGTGGAGTGATTTGGGCGAATATGGTATTTTTGCGTTGTGCGAGCGTGTGCCACTGCGACGTCATACAGATGTCGATTGCCAGTTTCTTTGGCGACCCAGAACAGCATGTCGAGATTGAGCATGTTGTCGATGATGACAAGAAAGTCCTTGGACGGATCTGTGTACGAATACCGCTTCGTCACACAGGTGTCCCAGCTGCGGATGGACCGGATTTTGGGGCAGAATCGACTAGCAAGAGTATTTGCTGCTGTCACCAGGCTGTTAAACGCCCTTGCATCTCGGTGTAGCTCCCACGCTTTGACGGCCCAGGGCGCAATCATGAAGCCAAGATCATGTGTCGTGTTCAGGGTGGCGTTCTCATGCAGGTTGATGGTCCACCACTGGCAAAGGTGTTGAAGAAGGAGAGGATGAGGAGCTGATGGCTCTGTGCTGTTGTTATACTTGGTCTGGCGCTCGAGCAGCAGGTATAGGGATCCGGGAAAGAAGCCAGACGTCCAGAAGCTGAGGTGTCGGTAAACGTATGTGGCTCCATCTTTGCCTGTGTACTCGGGAAAGAAGGTGGGAGGTTCAATCTAGACGCCGTCAGTATATATAGTCTTCCACTATTTGAGGTGCATAAACACCTTTCCCAACGCTCTACTGGCCACATTCCACAGTTTTGCGGCCACTGATTCAGAGTAGAGTGCGTGAACCACAGACTGTGGGATACCACTGCCCTTTGCAATCGTTCCATTAGTCTCGCCTTTCGATTCGCTCTTCAGTTTTTTCCGTGCAGGTTCCTTGATAGAGCAGTCAGTATACGCAACGTGTTTTGCCGTTGAAAACTGGAACGGAGAGAAACATACACTCATGTTGTCGGACTTAGTTGACGCCTCAATATCACAGGACGTATTGCTACTCGAAGCGCAGGCTTCAAGTATGAAAGTGATGGGATAGGAAAATCTCCTGCGTTTTCAATCTTTCTCCAGAGTATACTGTGGTAGAGCTATCATGACAAACCATGTAAGACCATACGTAAACCAGAATGCAACGTCGTCCAGCCAAATCCTCCACGACACGGAGAGCAGGCCGACTTCTATTCTCAGTATCCATCAGGTTCATCAGGTTGGTATGGTTGTAGGGCTTCGCGGGCCAAGTACCGGGCATTCTCCGGCAGCTTCATATCTCCGCGCTAAGGAGCGATCCCTTGATGGTGTCTGCCCCGCATTAACAAAGTTTGTGACCTTCCAGCAAGTCTCCGGAGAGAATAACGGAGCTTCCCCGTTAGTCTCTCTGCGAACCCTGCTACTATCCTAGCCGATGAACTGTGTTGTTTTGTGGGAACCATCGGACTCCAAACCGGGGCCTCCACAACCCCAGATCACCTTCCCTCTGTCTCTTTGTCCGTGATCGTACATTGGATATATAGGATGCCTGTCGCGGATCGACACGAAGTCACATTTAGCTCACGCTCGCATCCACTCTATATACATAGCCACTTATCCAAACATTGACCATGCCTGACATCGAAGGTAAAGTCTCCAAGGCCGAACAGCAGGAGACGGTTGCTCCCGTGAAGCCATTTCACCATGGCGAGCTGGACCAGGAAACAGCAGCGTACGCGAACTCGACCGCCATTCACGTCGACAAGGCGACCAACCGGCGGTTGTTTTGGATGATCAACCGCCGCGTGCTGGTGTGCATGCTTGCGGTATGTCTACCTCTATGCTTGAGATGCTTGGGTCTAACAACTGCAGACGTATTTCTGTCAGGCGCTCGACAAGGGCACACTTGGCTTCGCTTCAATCATGGGAATCCAGAAGGATGCAGGTCTCGTTGGCAATGAGTATAGTTGGCTGGGAACGATCCTGTATATCGGTGTGTTGGTAGGAGAGTACCCGACCAACTTTCTCTTGCAGAAGCTGCCTGTGGGGAAATACATTGCGTGCAAGTACGTTTGTCGACCGTATGGGGATGATTACGAGAATTGACTGTGGACTTAGTGTGTTCCTTTGGGGTATTGTGATTGCTGTGAGTGGTTCCGTCAACGATCTGCGAATTTGAGGCTTATTCTATGCAGTGTAGCGCCGCGGCGACCAACTTTCCTGGTTTGATGGTCGTTCGGTTTCTTCTTGGGTAGGAGATCGTTCTGGTCATAATGCGCGCCCGCTGACAAGAGTAGTATCTTCGAGTCCTGCGTGCAGCCATGCTTCATCCTCATGACATCGATGTGGTACACGAGATCGGAGCAGACGATCTTGACCAGTTTGTGGTATTGCAGTATGTTCTTCCAGGTCTATAATTCAGGCATATACTGACGTGTGGTAGTGATGGGTGTGCAACTCATGGTTCGTTCATATACCCTGGTCGAAGTATTGTCTGACAGTAATAGATCGGTGGTCTGCTAGCGTACGGTGTCGAACACTACAGAGGCCACTCCATCAAATCCTGGCAGCTTCTGTTCCTTGTGCTCGGAGTAGCCACCTGTGCCTGGGCTTTGTTCATGGGCTGGTATCTGCCCGATAGCCCGATGAAGGCCAAGTGCTGGAGCGAGGAGGACAAGCGGCTGATGGTCGAGCGAGTGCGCGCCAATGAGACTGGTATTCAGAACAGGGTGTTCAAGAAGTACCAAGTGATGGAGGTGCTCAGAGACCCTGCTGTCTGGCTTTATGCGCTGTTGCAGATGACCAGCTGCTTGGTCATCGGCGGACTCGGTGTCTTCTCCAACATCATCATCAAGAGTTTCGGCTTTACGACCTTGCAGACTCAGCTGCTCAACATTGCACAAGGTGGTGTTACCATCGCTGTGATGGTCGGTGGTGCGTCCCTTGCCACTTGGACCAAGCAGACTATTCTCGTCATGCATTTGTGGACGATGTAAGCTGTTCCTCTGGCAGTTCGAACCGAGCTGACACTGTAGACCCGCCATTATCGGAACGGCCATCATCTTCACCATCCCTCCCACACCGAAGACCCGTGCAGGTCTACTCATCGCATTCTATTGCACGCAGTTTATCCTCGCCGAGGGTAACCTGCTCTTCTCCCTCATCTCGAGAAACGTGGCCGGACAGACCAAGAAGTCTACCGTCCTGGCAGTGACCTTCATCGCCTGGTCCGCTAGTAATGCCGCCGCACCTCAGGTCAGCCTATCATCCCATCCACATGGCAATGACTGACATGCCTAATGTAACAGATCTTCCGATCCGACGACGCCCCAAGATACCACAAAGGCCTAACCGCACACTTCTGCCTGTATGCACTCTTCAATATCATCCTCTTGACACTGCGGACTGTCCTTATGGCCCGTAACCGGAAGAAGAGAAGCGCTGCTGCGGCAGCCGGGCAAACTTCTCCATCCGAGACGTCGGTAGACGAGAAGATTGAGCATTCCAATGCCTTTCTGGATCTGACGGACAAAGAGAATACGGATTTTAGGGTACGTTCTGGCACTGCTAATTCACGGGTCAATGGAAGCTAATGTCGTGTAGTATGTTTACTAGGATGGATGGCCTTAGAACGAGCTGGTCGGGTGGCATACTCTATGTTATAATCTCAACACAATATAGGCCATAGGATACGAGCTTGGATGTCCACGGATTGTCATAATATACAATCTGAAATAATCAAACATCGTATGGCTTCTGCTTCCCTGACAAATAACTTGCCCGCCGACTCATATGCCGCTGCCTGTCTGCCTCCAGCGTCTGCGCAAACTTGCTTCTCTCCCGAATAGTCGGGCCCTTCCAGTAAAAGATATACAACGGGATAAGCACAAGAATACCCGCACAGCCCAGCAAAGTACTCGCCCACTGCAGATGGAACTTATCCCCGATATTCTCATACATAGGAGTAGCATACATTGTCGCAATGCCCGCCAGGAAGTCCCGCGCGAAGCCGTTTCCTCCCGTCGCTGAGGCGGAGTACGGCCCGTACGCGGCGACCATGTAGTCGATCGTGGCCATGTAGATGCCGTAGTTGGCCATGGCGATCAGCCAGGCGAAAATGCACGGTGCGATCCACGGCGTGTAAGCCGGTCCCATCGATGTCCAAGCGAAGCCCAGTAGCCCGATTGGTTCCAGGGGGGCGATGAATAAGAGAAGCAGGAGGCGCCGCTCAGGCAGCCGAGCTGCGGGGCCGTGCATTTTGCGGATCTTGCGCTGGCGCCAGATATCCGGCAGGAAGATCAGGTAGGCAATTACGTAGCCGGTCAGGATCGAGCCAAAGGTCATGCCGACGGCGAGGGTGCTGAATCCCCACTGTTCGAAAACGAGGCTGAACGACTCGGTGAAGATGAAGATGAGGGCGTCGGAAAAACCGGACAGCAGGGATAGGCAGAGCACGATGGGCTCGCGCAGGAACATCTCGAACGGCCGGCGCCAGACGCGCAGCACATCTTTGGCGTCCAGACGAGGCGTCTTGAGCTCGTTCGGTCCGTAGACATCGTCCCCGGTTGTGCGACGGCGGCGGGCCTCGCGGTCAATAAGGATCGTGGCGCGCGTTTCAGGGACAAGGAGGAAATGCATTGCCTGGGTGATGCCGCCGAAGATCAGCTGCACCCAGAACACCCAGTGCCATGATAGATATTGCCCGATGAACCCGCCAAAGAAGGGACCGATGGTCGACCCACCGACGGACGAGAGAACAACATACGCAACCGCGTATCCTTGATCCTCGGCCTCCCACATGTCGGCCGTCATGCCCAGTGTCACTGATCCGCCAGCAGAGCTGAGGCCCCCGAGCGCCCGACACACAACGATCGTCCCAAAGTTCGGTGCGACGGCGCAAGGGATTTGCCATACGTTTACAAGAAACAAACTCAGCTGCATGATGGGCCAGCGACCAAACTCCTCGCTCCAGGGTGCCCACAGCTCACAGCCAAATGCGTATGTCACAAGGAAGATCATCTGGCCGACCCGGGCCGCCTGCGCGCTGATACCAAACTCTTCCTGAAGGCCTGGGACTGCATTGGCATAGACGCCCGTGTTGAAGTTCATGGACATTTGCACGACGAAGATGACAGTAAGGATGGTCCATTTTTTGTACCGGGGGAAGCAGAAGCCGAGCTTGTCGTAGCAGTCGTCCTCGGTGAGTTCGCGCTTGCCGTGGTGGGTTTCTTTTGAGTGTTCGTTGAAAATTCCGTCTGAGCTGGACTGAGAGGCATGTTCGCGGTGAGACTGATTTGGCTGGTCGGACTCTTCAAACTTCCTGACTGCCCTGGCTAATTCCTCGGCTTTATCGTGGTCATATGTGTGGCCCGGCTGTTCCGCTGCCGGGGTGTGGTCGGCGGACATGATATCCAGTATATGAATCGGTAGTTCCAGTGAAACGCTCAGCCAAAGCGCCCCGATGTTTGCATGAGTGCAATCATTGTCTCCTGGGAGGTGACAGGCCGTGTTTAAATGTCAGTCTTCGAGACCTATGATTGTGGATGCCCTGAAACGTGGAAAGAGCCAATTATGCTACTTTCCGGTACCACATTGTAGGATCGATTCTGGGGTGGATACGTGGAGTGTCAATGGGGATCTTGATTGCATAAAGCCGAGACATGACATCAGGTATGGAGTCATAGTAAGAGGGAATCAGGATAGCATCGTTCATGCGTCGGAGTTCGGCAGCGACATGTGCTCTGTTAAGATCAACGACTATAAGTTTGTGAACAGTAAGATTATGGATATATGACCTCAGATCAGCCAGGGTTATAGTTATAGCAAAAATATACCGTGTCTCTGGTTCAGCTGGTTCAATCAGAACACTTTATTCATCTTGGCTGGTGCTGCTAATTGCATCATATATCGGACCGAAGGCTGTGCACCTAATGCACTCAGAGAGGGGAAATATGCATCATGTTGCTGTAACGTCATGGAATGCTGATAACCGAGGTCACTGGTGATCAGCAACAGCTGGTGGAGATGCCGAGCATCGACTCGGACTACCTAGTGTATCTTTTATTACTGATACCGCTTTAGACAAGAGAATAAGAGAGATCTGAGAATAAGGATGGTAGTTATTATTCTTTCCCATGGCTAGGCGAACCTAGAATCCCATAATTCTATCCACTTTAAGCAATTGGAGCAACTTATTCAATTCTACAACCACCAACTGTGGTTTTCCTCAGGGACCTCACTACCGCTACTACTATTCACTTTTTCCGTGCAGACTATATTTGAACCAGATCAATCATTCCTGTAGTCGGTTTGCTACCCCTCGCCGATCCAAAGTATACCTTTCAGCCAAGGACGGGCTCGGAATTGAGATAAATCGGCGTATATAGTATTCGCTGGAATCCTGGTATCTCACCATTAGTTGTCAAAAGTCTTCTACAGTAGCACAACACAGAGAGCAGAGCAGTCTAAGCCTCTCAACAACCCCTTACTAGTCATAGAGGGAAGCATCCTATAGGGGGTAAAGGAATAGGCAGAGAGTGGTTTACTTTAGGATGACCTGGGGATCCTGGGGTGCCTTGAGGTCTAGTAGTACATATAGATCCCTAAATTTTGAAAACAATGCAGTAATTTACCTGTCAATGAGGCTGGCCCACCGTGACTCAGGAATAATCACACCTTAGGCGCCAATGTTCACTTTATCGCATCTCCAGATTGGACTGTCCTCTGCGGCTGTGTGCATTAGCGCTCTCTGGGGGCACCAGGGCATCGTCTTCTCTCAGGCGCTGCTTCGCTCGTGACACAAGGTTATCTTTCTGGTTGGTGGGCTAGATCGGTGAGGCTGCATTCAAAATGACCTCGCCCCCAATTCCCACGTCTCCCACTGCCACTGCAATTAAGAGCCTTTCCGTTAGATTGTAACTGACCAAATCTGTAAAGATGCAGTGGCTTGGATAGTGCGATGCATTCTGTTCTCCTTAGACCAGTAGTAGCTAAAGCTGCGGCATACCTCGATATCACATACGGAAGGTGCTTGCTCGTTTCCTGCTTACTTTTTCTCTCTCCTGCTTTCACCTGGGACCAATTTCTTTAACACCAAGTCAATCTCAGTCAAAGAGAAAATGCTCCGTCGTTCCGCACGCCTTAGAAAGAGAAGACCTTCAAGTGACGATGCAGTCAAACGGCAGAAGCTGCAATGTGATCCCGAGCGGCCCTCGAAACAACACCCATCTCAAAATGCAGACGATTCTCTATGTGAAGAATGTGTTCTTTTATGTTCTGATATAACCACCAAAGACCTTTCCATGGTCAAGGAAAAAGGTATCATCATCCGCAGCAACCTCTCATACTCGACTACCCGATGTTGCGCCGTGTGCCAATTTATTAGCCGCAGCATTCAGTCATACAACCTGGAGGGGAACCCGTCCTTTGAGCTTAGGTTATTTTCGAGCACAAGATCTTTTTTCTGGCTGTATAGCCATCACACGAAGCATGTTGATACCGTAGGTATGCTGGCAGTCGTCCCCGAGCATTTGTTTGTCGAAGCGAGAAACGTGATGGATTTCATTCGAGAACACGTGCCACAATTTATGATACCAGCATATGCGGGTCCCTCTCTCTCATGTATCTCAAGCAGAAAGGTAGATGTGACCGCAGTTGATGTCACATTCATTGACAACTGCATCTCATACTGCAATGCACACCATCATTGTCGCAGATCACCTCACGAGATCCGGGGCTGCATCACAGTTTATGATTATAGAATCAAAGAGACAGTGGACCTGCCGCCCTCAGTTCCATACATAGCGTTGAGTTATGTATGGGGCCCAAAAGAAGATGGAACCCATTCAAGACACGATCCAACACCGAAAGTGGTTGACGATGTCATCAAGATCGCGGAACAACTCGGAATCAACTATATATGGGTGGACAATTATTGCATCGAACAGCATGATCCACACAAAATACAACAACAGCTGAGTAGTATGTATGCAATTTACCAGAATGCATATCTCACTGTCGTCGACGGGGCCGGATCTAACAGGCAAAATGGGCTTTTCGGGGTGTCAAAACCCCGAACTGGGTGCCAGACAACAGTACAATTGGCAGGACAGCAGTGGATGTCCACTCTGCGGAATCCCCAGTGTTTGATTCAGGCTTCTCCGTGGATTACGAGGGGCTGGACATACCAAGAGGCTATAGCTTCACCACGACTCCTGATATTCACAGAGGAGCAGGTTTACTTTGAATGCAAAGCCATGAGATGCTGGGAGTCTACACATATACCTTTGGACGCTCACCATATAAAGGGGAAATCCCGTTTCCGAGATAACCTCTGGGAACCCATTTTCTGCCAGTACACTCGGAAGGCAACTGAATTCGAAGGGCGCGAAGATTTTCCTCGATACATCAAGCATTATACGCAGCGGTCCCTCACCAATAGCCACGACGCTTTGAACGCTATTGCAGGAGTGCTTGGGCTTGTAGAGAAAGACAATGGTCGGACCGTATATAATTTTTGGGGCATCCCGCTACTCGCTCCGGCCCCAGAAACTTTTCCATCATCATTGGTTACTGGGATGGCGTGGACTTTAGGGGCGCCAGAAAACAATGGCTCGCGCGAGGCCATTGGAAGACACAACATCTTCCCCAGTTGGTCCTGGGCAGGATGGCATGGCATTGTGGAATCTTTTGAGCTGGGATATCTCAATCACAGGAGCCCGTATATTTCTGTCCGGATCCAGTCCGGGAAAGGCAGTCAAGAGTCAGTCGAATGGAGTGATTACTGGGAAGCCGAAGGTGGAATGGAAATGGATCGCCGAATCGACCTCTGGGGATCAGGGCTCGGTCCGGGCACACATAGACAGGAGCCATACAACTACCCCTGGCTCGATATTACCACAGATATAATTCCAGTGCAGTTGATATATTTGCCGCTCCGTGTTGTTGAATACATCCGTGCAAAGGACCCGAGGTTCGCTGAGTATGACACAGCAGTATTCGCAATTATCCCTCCGGATGAGGAGTGGGAGCTTACACCAATCCACTTCCCGGATGATGACCCTGAGCTGAGTACTGAAAAGAAAGATGAAATCTGTCGACGAGAATAGGAATGCATGCTAGTGGGATATAACCCCGAAGAAGGCTATAAAGGCTCAGAGCGCCCTTTTGTTATCTTGCTCAAGCAAAACGAAAGCCTTGGGGGAGCTGAGAGAGTGTGGGGTGGAAGGCTTCGGTGGCCAGACGGATGGGAAAAGGCCTGCGACCATAAAGAGGGCTGTGTACGCCTTTATTGATTGAGTGAATCTCCATATCTATAAACAAAATGGCCTCTACATATATATTATGTTTATTCAGATATTTATACCTATCTAACCCAGTCAAGGTTTTGACTTGTATGACCTAAGGCGAACCATTTCAGTCAGGGCCCGAGGAAGCCAGCTCAAATTAAAGCTGATGTGCAAACCTAATATCTTGAAATGTACTTTTACAGAGGCCAGAACAACTTAGGAGTGCATTCTGACATCCCAAGAAGAGTTCATTTCATTGTAAGCCACGATATAAATCGGTTAAAACGCACTTATATCATTGCATTCATGAATCCTGCCTCCCGAGTATGTAGTGGAATAGAGTACCGTTGACGTTGGCTTGAGGGCGTCACTCCTCCCTGTCTCTTGGAATTTGGTTGTCCTCTTTTTTAAAATTAGAAGACTCCTACTGATAGGATTGAGAGCACACACGAGGCTCGAGACGGGCTTGATACTAGATTTCCGGTCGTTATTCCGTTCGAGGATGATCCCAGGCCAATCCTCCGCCTACCACGCTCCTGGTAACGGGGAGACGATCTCATACCGTTTTAGACACTATTGTGAAGACGTGTCTTCACCGTCCTACATTGGCGAGGAGAATGTTTCTTGACGTTCATGATCGTCCTCATACTCTGGAAGACGGCCGGACAATACTCCGTTAACCATAAGCTTGTCAGGTGAGGACCATCATGCGCAATTCTCCGAACCTTCAAAGAGGAGGGATCTGCCGACATAACGAGCCATGAGGCACGGGATATCTTGACTTTAAATTGGCGAGGGTGCGATACCCCTCACTTAATCAGCCTACAACGGAGGTCAGCCCAATCTGGAAATAATCTTCATGATGACGCGGGGCCCCGGAATTTCTCCTGCCCCTTTTTTCCTTTTCTGGGAATATGTGACTAGGACAGGCCGGATATGTATATCTCAAACAGAAGAGCCGGTGTAAGAACCGGGATTGACCCGTTGAGTATGAAGGTCGAAGTAGGAGGATGAGCTGGAAGAGAGTACGGCAGCCGTGCTATATAAGCTGCCAAAGAAGGCAGAGTTGAACAATCATCCTCGGAGCAGTCATCATAAAACGACAAGATGAAGTTCACTATCTGGTCAGGCCTACTGGCACTGTCTGAGGCCCTGGTGCTCCCTCGCTCCATCCAGGAACGCAGCGCCTTCGCTCATCCAGGGCTCCTCCACACAGCAGCCGACTTTTCCAGAATCACGAGCAAGGCCAACAGTAAAGCGGAACCATGGCTCACCGGATGGAACAAGCTGGCTGGCAGCTCATACCGGTCGCTGAGCTACAACCCCAGTCCACAGGGCGTCGTGTACCGCGGCAGTGACGGGACTCACTCGGAGAACTATGCGTCGCTGTACAGGGACATTGCTGCCGCCTATGTCAACGCCATCTACTGGAAGGTGACCGGCGACACGGCCTACGCGGACAAAGCAGTCAGCATCCTCGACGCCTGGGCCTCCACCCTGACCGGCATCTCCGGGTCCTCGGACAAGTTCCTGGCCGCGGGGATCTATGGTTACGAGATAGCCAATGCGGCGGAGATTATGCGGACATACAGCGGCTGGTCTGCGCAGAATGTCGCCCAGTTCCAGAACATGATGGTCAAGGTCTTCTACCCGCTCAACCACATCTTCCTGCAACAGCACAACGGTGCCGCCATCGACCACTACTGGGCGAACTGGGACTTGTGCAACATCGCCTCGGTGATGTCCATCGGGGTGCTGACCGATAATCGCACCATGTACGACGAGGGTATCAACTACTTCAAGACCGGGGCTGGAAATGGCCAGATCGAAAAGATGATCTGGAAGCTGTACCAGGTCGACGGGCAGACGCTGGGACAGGGACAGGAAGCGGGCCGGGATCAGGGCCATGCGATGCTGGATTTCGCTCTGCTGGGAGTTATTGCCCAGACGGCGTATAATCAAGGCGATGACTTGTTTGGATACCTGGACAATCGCATTCTCGCGGGGTAGGTCTGATGAGCTGCTCGTGCTAATATCATACTGACCCTGAACAGAGCGGAGTACGTCGCCAAGTACAATCTGGGCAATGATGTGCCCTATACGACCTACACCAACAGCGACGTTACTCAGACCGTCATCAGCAATGCCAGCCGTGGGGATATCCGGCCCATGTGGGAGCTCCTTTACAACCATTACGGAGTGTTGAAGGGATTGAACGTCAAGTACACCAAGCAATATCGTGACCTGGTCGTGAAAAACGGCGCCGGTGCGGAAGGAGGCGGAGGAGACTATGGACCAAACAGTGGAGGGTATGATCAGCTGGGATATGGGACTTTGATGTATACTTTGTAATAGGGACCTGTGAATTACTAGATGTGGTTCTGGCCTAGCGACCCAATACACCGTCTTCTCACCTCTCCCTCCGTCGCCTTGATATAAAAGAGTCGACCTGCCCTTAGCATCCACTTCTGTCGTTCTTTTTTCTTACTTTAACTCCCCTATCTTGCACTCATTGCTGCCCCCTTTCTTTCTCTCTGGCCCCCACCGACCACTGCGCCCTGGCTTTTCAGCCCGACGCACTGCCCCTTTCATTTCACTGAGATGCTGCTCGATCTGACGCCCAGCTCGTCCTTGCTCCCTGAGCTGGAATGGTAATTGTACAGGAGGAGAACCACTAGGATAATATAGCCTGCTGTAGCATTATGTGAGTAGGTTGATACTCCTCCCCCTTCCAAAGGAAGTGACTATGCAGTCTGCTACAAAGCTATCTAGGTCTCCCGCTGCCTGCGTGCCTCGTCCGCCTCTGATTCTGCCAGCCTCCTTCACAACTGCGAAATACTGTATACCCTTGACACGCCATGCCCTGCTCCGTCCGCCCAACCAAGGTTACATTGCACTGCCCTGACGTCGCAGAATGGCTCTCGGTTGCCTAGTCGCCAACACCGTGGCGTCTATGTGTCGTCATCGTTGGTCTCACCGATCCCTCTACACCTAGTCGGTGAATATTCGAGAGCATGGCCCGGTGATATAGACCAATAGTGAAAATACTGCACGCCGTTGACTTGAGTCAATGCGGTACTCGAGATAAGGCATTTTGGCTTGCACGTCAGTCAATCAGCTGATTATTGAGCTTTTGCGTATCACTCTTACTGGACAATTGCCCGTGTGGATCGGGGCTTCAAATCTGTCTTGAGGGCGCAAATTGAGAGCAAAAGCGTTCGCATACTGGCTGATGGTGTCCGCATCATTTCCGAACCGGGGAGCACCGGGACCAAGCTGGTCAGTGCATGTGAACGACTGGACTGTCTCAACCGCTATCCGTATCAGCCAGTGAATGCTACATCTGCGATAGTTATTCCGTCCGTTCACGCTGATTGTATAGCTTCACGGTGGCCATCTCAAAACCCAGGAACAATCTCTGAAAGGACCAAATAACAACAAGAACCAAGCGCAGCAGGCCCTTCAGCATACGATTGTATGTTCCAGAGCTCCAAATGGTGGCTGCTGGGCCAGAAGGATTTATGGTTAACCAACTGGCTATCCGAAAATCCTTTAGGTCAGGTTCGACTTCTAACCTAGAAGATTGCGTTCAAGACGATATTCATTTCGGACGAGGCATTATGGTCGTCCTCCTGAACGGATCAGACCCAAAATGCTTCCTCACCTTTTTCTCCTGAAGCATTATCAGGACGATCACAATGCCAATATGTTTACAAATGAAAAGCAGCCTGACGGCATTGTGATCATTGAATCGGCCGTTCCAGAATGCCAAATGGGGACTAATGGCCGACTCGACTTCCTCGGACGAGTTTCCATCGAACGTTATAAAAGTTGCCCCTCTTCAATCTCAGGGCATGGAGGCCAAGAAGAATTCTTTGGAAGAGTTGTTCTGAGCACTCACTTGGATAGTGCGGACCCAAGATTTTTCCTCACCTTCGCTTCTGAACAGTCTTCAGCCAATCGCAAGCTGCCTTCGCCTGCGTCCGGTAGATGCAATGCTTCGCAAGTTGGGGAGTTTGACGATGCTCCTGACCCTCCAATGACTGGCGACGTTATTACTCAGGAAACAACGGACCAAACCAGTACTTCCGTTTGGAAGAACCTACCGCATAGCTGCCATAATGATGGAGCAGTGAAACGCAAATCATCACACGACGGTGTCTGTTCTGAACTCAGACGATCAGAACGACTGACCAAAAGAGCTAGAACCTGGCCGCGATGACTCCTTTCTTTGTGTATTCAGTCTATGCAGCCCATTGGTACCGATACGGAATTATGAGCATTATTTCGGAAACCCAAAGAGTATGAAAAAGCTAAAGAACATATTCCCCCGCGGAACCATTGACGTCTAGGCTACTATTCCGTAGCATTGGAATACCTATGTGTCCTCGGCGCGATATGGTCCAAAATATTGCCGCTACCCGTCCCAACACAAATATCGCCTCTGTATCAAGGTGCGGCTCGGATCAAGATCACTTGAGCTCAAACATCGAACTAGTTGATGCGCAACAGCCTCCTTTGAGAAAAGGATTACCGTAGTCCATGGAAGAAAATTTTCTATCGGTCAATCTCAGGGAAGAACGGAATCTTGCTTAGTCGGTGGTGACGAGACTGTTTGCACAGAAATTCCCTGGAAGGTGCAAAGGGTGTACTGGAGCACGACGCTCAAGAATCAGCCGCTCTCTTTGGCGGATATTGCTTAGAAAATGCCATCTTTATCAACTATGTCATATCTTCATTCTACTTAAAACACAATCTCCACACTACTTCAAGAATGGGTGATGAACGGTAACTTTCTATCAAAAACAAAGTGGGATGGGAGAGAGGCTACAGGGCTCACGCTCAATTTCTGTTTCGCGACCAATACTCATTGTTACTTGGATATTGCTATGGTACTTTGCACCTCACAGTTCACCTTAGGAGACAACCCATCCTACAGGTAGGGGAGCTCGCTCTGTGACTGACCAACTAGGCGCGCACTTCTGGCACGTCCTGCAAGATACTCAAAAGGACTCGAGCCAGTGTAAAGCCTGGCACAGCAGCAAGGATATGATTCGAGGCTCGTGCTGGAGAACGGTTCAGATTCCCGCTCATAGGATCCAGCATCAGGACAAATATTTCCAAATAAGAGAGCCATTTGACAAGACAACGGAGGCAAATATTAGTGGAAGGGTACAGAAACCAACGTGGTTAGGTAGAGTAGGAGAGGTTCCCAGCTTTTTCTTTCCATTTTTACGTGGCTGGTCTACAGTGGAATTCGAAATCAGCTCTAAATACTGTCAAACTCTTTTTTTTTCTTTCATGTAGCGCAACCACCAGGTGCTTCTAAAGATTCAACAAGCGATTGACCCCTGGCCATGCACTAGTTGGTCAACTTAGGCTAGACAGACTCTATGCTCTTTCAGCTGCCCCCACTGTTCAACTCACTAATCTCCACTCAGACATCGACCCACTGTCGGCGACATATGTGGGAGGACATAGATAAACTTTGAATACGAACCGCAAATTCTTCATGAAGGGTTCGGCGCAATTAAAGCTACCTGCATATCTTAACCCAATAGGGATAGCGGTGGCAATTTCAGCGTGGTGGAGCTGTACTCCAATAGAACTTGCAGTTCGCTGGGGTCAAATCTTCGCATGACAACCATTCTGGAATCGGAAATGATGAGGAAAGAATATTGCAGATCGAGGCAAGCAGCAGAGACATTGGGCAAACCATGCATGGCCGACGGCCTGTTTCCCTTTGGGAGAATTTGTTGACAAAATCCTGGTAGGATGTAGAACGGTGAGCTCTGAATGGCCAGTGCCATCAGTGCCCGCTTATATAACTAAATAGAGATGTAGTCCGATGCATTTGGTACTATCACCATCTCTTTTCTGCCCAACTAATAGAGTGGTGATACTAAACAGGCTTAGTGTATCTCAGAACTATTTCCAGGAATCATGTTAAAAGAGTTTGGGATCAAACTGATTTTGAAAACTACTGTACAGTAGAATTCGAGATCAGCTCTAAATACTGTCAAACTCTTTTGTCTTCTTTCATGTAGCACAACCACCAGGTGCTTCTAAAGAATCAACCAGCGGTTAACCCTTGGCCATGCACTAATTGGTCAACTTAGGCTAGACAGACTTAATGCTCTTTCAGCTGCCCCCACTGTTCAGCTCACTAATCTCCACTCAGACATCGACCCACTGTCGGCGTCAACAGATCTATGTATGCATCTCCACAGCAGTGCATCCGCTACATACGTGGTACGATGAAGTCCAATTGGCAATCAAGTATGTAGATGCTAGCGCAAGTACATAGCCCGCCGCAGCCACATTCTCCACCCCGCGAACATGTATGTATCCTCCACACTCAGCAGCGTTTCCTTGCGCATAACAAAGATTGTGTCGATCATATCCAGCTACAAGACGCTATTTTTGCTTCCTGCATTCGATTTGAGTCACACGGCAAGTCTGAGGCCGGCATTATCCGACATCTCAGTCTTGCACGTGACAGCAGAACTATGTATAAAGTCGGCACAATTTCTTATACTTCTTCCTAACGACTACCCTTGAACGATTTCTCATAAGTACTACTTCGAACACAAGCCGGCCATTCCAATCATACATCACAATAAGAAAGAGATTTCGGGAGGACCCTTAACCTTCTAACTTGTGACCCGCCGTTTTTAAGAGATCGAAATGTCTTACGGTATGCAAGCAACCAAGTACGGTTTCAACATAAAGCTGGGCTTTTCTAATGAATGTATTCTCGCCCAATCCAGGGTCTGGCAGAAAACTTACCGGCTTCAGCTTGGCTTATAATCATTCCTCCGATCTCATTTTCATGAAAACTGAATATTATCACATCGGCTACTTAAACAACAATAGCGCGCCGGGAGGTGCATACTTCACCCCAGCTGGCTTCTTCGTGAAATCGCGCGACTCTGATTATCACTTTGAGGTTTTCAAGCTTTCAGGAAATGGTACGTGCAGCAGCGATCAGATGGCTGAATATGCCAGAAGGTGGAAGGGCTACGTTGTGACCGGCGATGAGAAGGAATACTATTGGGGATTGATTACGGCTGCTCATCCATTTGAATCTTGCCCTTGCTGTTATGATGGGAAGCTGGACTGCGAGTGCAACGGCAAGATGGTGCGATGTGACTATGAGACCGATTCCGGGCGATGTTGGAATGGTCAAGTCCCGCTGAATATACGCGGCACTCAGACGTACACATGTGGACGGTGCAAAAGTTACCCTGGCTGGGTGTGGTGTCGCCACTGTAAAGGCTCAGGTCGGAGACAATGCCGATGGTGTAACGGCTCAGCCAGGGCATCTGAAGAAGTCTGGAAGTCCGAAATGGACGGAAAGCCCTTGTGGTGATGGACCATCGGCCTCAAACCGTATACACCGAGCATGACGGATGGTGATCAATAGGTTGTAAGTGATGGCTCCTCTCGTTGAAGAACGATAACCACATGGCTAGGACTGACATGGTGATCGATAGCTTGTAAGTGACCTCAAAGACTTCTAAATGCTGGGACTTACAATGTACCAGTGAATAAGAAGCATCGATGGAAGCTTTTCATTGGCCGTTGCTCTCAGAGTTACTCGTGACCTATAGTGATAGAACGTTTTTACACTCAGCCTTGATGCAGGTTTTGTCCATGACTTTGGTTTTTTACATCTGAATTCAAAGACTGAAGGTTACGGTAAATCATGCTTCATTTTTGAATATGTATCCCAAGAGTTTATTTGCAGCATTCTTGTTTGCCTGGAACGAAGTCAGGAATGAAGCTATGTTATCTTAAGTCTCACGCGGGAGTCTTTCCATTTTGTCTTAACTTGTTTGAACTTGTTTGAACACAATAGCGTAGTAATGTGCCCCATGAGAATTCTTGAATGCTTATGTCGTTTATGGTCCTTCCTGGATAGTCCCAGTACAGCCGAAGGAGAGGCTTGAACTATAATCCGGCGTCATAAATGTCAAAATACCCAAAGAGCAGCGTATTGGATAAAGTGGAGCGGACCTGTCATCACTGGATGCAGCTTCCATGTCAATGAAACGGGCGTTGTTGAGTGCAAAGGGAATAATGTCTGTGCCCCTATAAACTCTGGCAACCACAAAGTGTTTCAGGACTCAAAGCCCTACGCGGAGCATGTAAGCAAGGTTATGCCGCTGGTAGATGCTGCCGAAGAAGAGCCTTAGTTTTGCAAATCCTTGAGAATATCCTCTATTTTATCACCACCTCGCTTGTCAAGGTACATCTTTCGCGATGATGCCTCCTGAGTACTCGTTTCGCTATATCTGCAAAAGTATGAGATTAAGCACATGCTACCACACCGAAACCTCACTAATTTGATTCTGTGCGAGATCGGCACGGCGATTCCTCGTTACTTTTCTGAATGGCCCTTAATACTAAAGCCGAACTCACCAATGTTCCATCAAGCACTGATCGAATACGACAACAAGAATCCATTCGTGAAAGATATTGTAAACTTCGAAGATATTCCTCTAGATAGTGTCCGTTTCGTTCGTCTTTGAACTTGAGAAGTCGCTCCACACCATACAGTAACATACCAATCGCCGTTGAGACTCTAGTTGGACTTTTGTTATTCCTTCAAACCCTTCCGCAGCAAGATTAGCTAGAACCCGATCATAAAACGCTGTCTCTAGTACCAGTCGGTCTTCTGTGTCTTGCCAACCTCTTGCGGTCATGAACCCGAAAAGGCTGTCCAAAAAATGGAAATTCGAACCAATCGGGAGATAAAGAGCACCATCCCAGTCTAGTACAGCCTGCACCCGACCCGTAGAGTCGTCGATACGGTAATTGAAAGGGGCAAGACCCTAGTGGGTAAGGGCGCCTGGGAGGGTAGTAAGATTGGGTGGCTGTGGTAAGAGCTTGCTAATGCAAGCAAAAATTTTGTTTCTGAGGGTTGCATGTCGATAACTGTAATCATTGATCGTATGTTGGATTCTCTCAACGGTAGAAGTGAGGTCGGATAGAGCAGTGTCAAATATAGCAGTGTTCGTTCTGGCTCCTCTAGTGACGAGGTCTGCAAGGTCCATGACAGTCGCCATCTTCTTCTGAAGAGGCAATTGAAAATCCTCGGAAGACTTCAAAACACTGATATAAGGTGTCCCTTTTGTAAAAGGCGATGTATACACAAAGAGCCCTTCATACATGCCCTGGTATGTTACCAGAGGTACAACAGATCCATGAATGTGGCTGGCTTCGGTGACTCCGGAAAGGTCTTGCTTGTCGCTTCGGAACTGGACGGCAATGCAATGATTTGCTTCCGTGAAATGAGTATGTAATAATAATGGTATAGCTCATATCATACTTCTGTGACGGAAAAACCACAAATGGACCCAGTGATGCCGATAGATCACACAAAGGACATCCACATCTAGAGTATTCTTGATCTTCATTCATCTGGAGATTTTGCGTTCAGCAGGAAAGACGCCATTGAGAAACTGTGCTCCAGTGTTAGCCTAATCCTGCACAGAACAGAAGAGCAGCCGTACGCGTCGCATCTGCTTATGAATATCATCATTAATACTGCGGCGGGCAAATAGTTCGAAGTATTAATATAAGCAGCGCCAGTATTCGTTATATGATTGAGGTGCATTCTCTTGTGAGGTTTTAAACATCCAGTCGAAAAAGTTCATGTAAATCGCTTGATCTTCCAGCAAAAGATAGTTCATGTAGACTAGAGGATGATGGCTAACAGTGCTGGTTGGGTGCAGAATAGGGGGGCAGTACAATGGAGCGGGCAGTCAAGCAGCGGCTCGCCATCCAAAGTTACGGGTGGAAAGAGGTCCCTATATTCTAGTTGTAGGTAAGTGCGGTAAATGTCAGTTACACCTCCAACACCGGTGCCAACCGCTTCCATAAATCACAGCGACCCTGTTGCCAGTCAGGAATCGACTCCACCGTAGTTGCATTTGTCTGTATTTTCAGTCTTTGTCCAGCTCCCCATGGTTTCCACAATGGAGCGCTATCAGCCCGGAGCTCATTCGGGTCCAGCGTCCTTATAAAGCTGATATAGTAGTTCATCACTACTGGA
Organism: Aspergillus lentulus; assembly: GCF_010724455.1. The sequence goes on along the minus strand of NW_022983945.1, from coordinate 59,054 downwards.
ATAATCGCCGCATTTATATCCCTCATGCTACTGCTGACGCTACTACCATAATTCAGTCCGAAGATGGCCTGGAGATCGAAGGTGTGCGTGACACCAAGCCCGGCAGCAATCCTCGGCGGATCCTGGACATTATAGCGGTAATTCCATACCCTGTCAGACCCGTCTTTGAGGAATTTCGCCATGCTGCTGGTGATATGAATCCCTGGACATACGATGGTGGCATCACCAAAGGCAGCCGAAGCCGAGGGAAAGTACGCTGCATGTCGCGGAACTGGGTCCATCTTAGGGTACGCCTCGTTAATCGCCTGTAACTGCTCGAGGCTCAGATGAGGGTAAAAACTCTGTAAGAAGAGTGAGACCTCTTCTGGACTGGTGGCATTATATGCAAACGAGGACCCTTCGTCCGTATCGCTGGCCACCATCAACGGCACCCGAATGAACTTTCCTTGCTCGAAGGAAGCGTAGAGCCGATCTCGGACAAGGTCCCCGTCTATAACCGGCCAGAACTTTCCCAGCCCAGCAGGATAGCTAGTTGGGCCTTGATCTGGTGAGCTCAAGTTGGCTTTCTGGATCGCAGAGACATCTGCAGAGCGCAAGCACGCGAGTGTCGAGCATCCCACGGCCGCCAGTAAGCGGCGATAGAGTACCTCAGACTCGAACATTGTTACTTGAGGAGCCCACCAGGGGCTCTCTGGAATGGCGCCCACGAAAAGGCCGTCGTTCCGGCCTCCATACGCCGCGAGGTGGAAAGTCACTGAGCCACCACCGGCCGACGCTCCATGTATAACGACGTGGTCCGGATTTCCGCCAAACTAGCCGGTCAGAAACCCAAAAGCCATACAATAGACGGTATTTCTTACCTGACGAATATGCTTCTTCACCCACTTTAATGCCTCTCGCTGGTCCAACAAGCCAACATTCAAGTCACCATGATTCTGTACTTCCTTGCCCGCTAGGAATCCAAGCGCTCCGACGCGATAATTGAAGTTCACGAAAACGATATTGTTCCCGGATTCCTGGACGACCTCGGTCCCGTTGTAGTTTGCATTGGAATTAGTCGCATAAGCACCTCCCTGGATGAACACCCAGACGGGCAGTTTCGATTTTTTGGTGGCATCGGAAGGCGTGAACACATTGATAAAGAGGCAATCCTCTGCTCTCGTCGATGTGGCACTCTGGCCTGTTCCAACACAGATGGGGCTAAACTGTAGATGGTGAGCTCCAGAAGCTGCTTGGAATACATGATATATTTACATCCGATGCATCTTGCAGGGTAGAATTATGAGCTGGCTCCCGCGGAGCCCGAAAACGAAGGTTTCCTAGAGGTGGTGCCGCATATCGCATGCCCAGATACTGATCTACTCCAGCTGCAAGTCTGACTCCTTGATACCGCGAGTAGCCAAGGTCGACCACGGGTTCAGCTGAATGAGGAGCAGCATGACCTACTAAAGAGCTGGACAAGATACATAACAAAGTGAACAAGATCATATTGACATTAATTAAACGTTGATGGGAGCCAAGCTTCAATCAAGGCCATTCTCTGAAGGATTAATACCCCAGATAACCCCACATACCCCGCCTCCTTCTTGACTGCTCGGGATATTTCGACCCGAATATATGATATAACATGCAAGTTCCATCCATGGCGCATTCTTGAGAGATCTACGCTACCCATTGGCTTCGGACGAGCGGAAGGATGTTAACGAGAATGTCTTGATCACTATCTATATACAGCTGATCACGACGCAGTAAAGGTCAAGTTATGGACATGCTCATTGGCAAACATAGGCACAAAGTCAGCAGTGTAGTACCAAGTCGGTTTCTTCATTCCATCGTAGATCTTCTTGCCGTTGACCACCAGATCCTCAAAGGTGACATTGGTGATGTTGCGCTGTTCGTCATACCCTAGCATCATGGACGGGTTGGCATTCGTCCCATTATATTGCAATCCCTTGATATACACATTGCGGATCCCCCTTCCCGGCGACGTATTGTACTTGGAGTTATACATGATGCGCAGGTTGATCAGCTGGCCCTCGCGGAAGTTCTCGACGCGCATCCCATCCACCAACACGTTCTGGATGAGGTTGTCGTCCCCGGCATTAATCGCCAGACATCCCTGGTACCACATTTGCGGCTCACGATGATCAAGCACGTCAATGTTCCTGATGGTGACGCCGTCCATCGTCTCGGGGTTGGGTGTATTACCATGTCTGCGCCCGCGAAAGGATGCAGAAGACGAAGCTCATGACGATAAACCGAGTGACGCTTCACCACAAGAGAACAATACACCTGCAGAGACCGAACGTCCTCATGACGGTGAATCAGTGAACTCTCCCGATCCTGAATCTCAGCCTGAACCCGAGCTTGAGCCAGAACAACCTAAACGACGCAACCGTCGCACACGTCGACCCCAGCGCGATCCCGAAGAGCAATCCGAAACACTGTCCGAAAGTCCTGCACAATTTGGCACCTCGAACAACCGCGAACGGCGACGTCGTCCCCGCCGACGTGACGAGCAGCGCATAGTGCCCTTCGGAGCAGACGGCGTAGGGAGGGAAGTCGGGCGGAGAGAGGATACCAGCGGTCCTCTGGGTAATATCAGCAATGCCAATGGCATGATGATGGGGCAAGATCAACAAAATCAAGCTCAGCCAGAGAAGCAGAAGAAAGGGTCAAAGGATAATACGTTATCGTTACGGCTAGACTTGAACTTGGAGATCGAGGTGCAATTGAAGGCGAGGATCCATGGTGACTTGACGCTGTCTTTACTGTAGGTCCACTCTCCTGCTGTATTGGGTATGTGCTAACAATTTATAGGAATTAGATCTGGTATCTACGGGAGTTGGGGTTTGGGGGGTTATGAATACTCGATTAGTTCGCAGGAATCAGATATTACCAATTTGATACGGGCATAAGACAATCTATATAATAGAGTATCATGAAATGTCGTACATCATGAGCATCATTCGAAAAATACAACGCTCAATCACGCTCAATCCTAACCAGCCAATCTGAATCTCATTCAAGAGATAATAGTTACCGCCGGCCGACTCAAGTATCCTTCTTCACTTCCAATTTCTTCGGTTTCCTCGGTTTCTCACTCTTCTCATCCTTCGCCTTGTTCTCCTCCTTCTCGCCCTCGGGCCCCGACTCATCCCCCTCATCCTGCCTATTCGCCAACCAAAACCTGGTGATGGTTCCCCCCAGGAAATGCTGATCAATAAACCTCACCAACCCATACAACACCCACCCCCAGCCCCAGAGCGACACCCCCATCATACTCGCAACCAATAGAATCGGCCCCGCCAGGAGCAACGAGAGCACTGCCCAAAGCAACACCGCAACAGCTGCAAAGAGAAACACACCCGCCAGGAACACCAGCAGCGGGACCCCACAGCAGACGAGCTGACAGATGATGAACGAGGACGCGATAGGCCGTTTTAGAATCGCTTCGTACATTTTGGCTTGTCGTGGAGGAGGGAGGATCCAGGCGATGAGGCCCTTGATCCAGTTCTCGAAGCGGTCGAGGATGTTGGGAAAGAAGGAGAAGAGCCATGTTTTGAAGGCGGACCAGATGGAAGAGAAGGAGATGTCCGGTGGTGGTTTGTCATATTTGGCGTCGTCGGAGGGAAACTCGCCTGGGATGGTTTGGTCGGTGACTTTTTCAGTGGTGTTGTTGAGGTTTTGCGTGGTTTGGTTGACTGTCCCTGAGGCGGTTTTGGTGACGGTGTCGGTGGGTAGGCCTTTGTTTAGGCCGCTGTTTACTGAATTGAGGGACATTTTGTGGTGATTGCCTCTCAGGTATACCTCTAGTGATGTTTGAAGAATGTGAAGTTCTGTTGAAGCATATGAGTCTTGTTGATGTGATCGTCACTCTCCCGATGACGTAGTGGGCGTTGCATCACTCGCCAGTTGGCATCACATCAAATCCAACATGGAAGAGTCATTATAACCTGATCGACCGAGGCTTCTCAGCACTAATCAACGGAACTAACCCAGGATCCCCCTTGGCCATAGCAGTCTTATACGCCTCCCGCTGGCTAACTCTCTGCAAATAACCCAGAATCCCCTCATACCCCGCCAAACTATACGGGAAGAACAGCCTTGCCGTCGTCAAAGTAAACACATTCATCACATCCGCCGCTGTAAACTCCTCACCCGCCAGCCAGGTATTTTTCGTCAGTCGACCATCCAGGATCTTCAACGCCTGCTCGAAATTCCGCCGGGCGAATCTCGCGCTGGGATCGTCGCGGGAGATCCCCGATCGGAGGACCGTGGAGTACCCCACCAGCGCGGGCTGGAAGTAGCCGTTTGCAAAGTGCAGGAAGTACAGATAATCAGCGTAGTTGTCGGCTGTGTGGGGGATGGCCAATTTCCCATTCCCGTATTTGGTGAGGATGTACTCGGCAATCGCGCCGGATTCTGCGAGGGTGGTGGTGCCGTCTTGGATGACGGGGGCGGCTTGTGTGGGATGTCTGACAAGGTCAGTCACTTCACTTCAATCTGCTGAGTTATGTAACACGAACAACTGCTGCAATTCTGGAGGGGCTAAGAAGGTTTTTGCATCGCGCTGGTAGGTTTTGAGCTCGTAGGGAATGCCCAGTTCCTCGCAGAGCCAGACAATGCGCTCGGATTGAGATCGTTGGAGATGATGTACAGTAAGCATGATGAATCTAGATCCCCTGAGAAATACCGTGAAGAAAGATTAATATTGGGATTGAGTTGGTATTAAGCCTGGGAATTTATATACTTTAGGAGGATTTCTAATCTCCATCGGGCCAGATCTGAGACTGCAAAATACCTCGGCACGAGCAACCGCCCGTTATCTCGGTCAGTTAGACAAATTAAAATTGCCAATGCCATTGTAATTAACATAACTGAAGCATGCAGACAGACAAGTCGAACGCTAATAAACAACGAATACTAACAAAGCCATGGTAGAATCCACCCATGCCAATGGTTCTTGCAACCCTTCCATGTGCCACTAAAATAGTGCTTCACCAGCACATCGGGTGAAGTGTGATCTTCCCCCTGTGTTATCGCAAAAGACCTTTTGGGAAGGATCATCACGTCTCGAATTCTCACAGGATCTTTCAAGTCCCGGAGATTTTGTACCTGCTCCTCCGAGCAGCCCAAGTAGTCGAGGATAGTATCGGTCCATACACTCGGCCCTGTCCAGTCCATAACATTGACCTCAGCATCCCCCTCCAAGGCGTGCACCTGTTTCACAAAGCTCGGCGTCCTCTCCGCAATACGAGTGAGTAGATCCCGGAACATGGGGTGCAAAGCAGTCGACGCCATCGTCCACTGGACGAATTGCGGCGAGCGAGGCAGACCTTTTGTGGTCGCGTCTCCTTCCAGTCCAATAATCACATTCGGGGGACTATGATGCTGGTCTTCAGAACCCATAACGGTCCATGGTAGCGGCTGGACGAGGTGGACGTCAAGGTCGCTGTAGACTCCTCCTCGCCCAAACAGGACCAGATAGCGACAAAAGTCCGACTTGAGCACCGCATAGGGAAGCGTCTCAAATGCGGCCGCAAAGGTTCCCGACGCGTCCACCTCGCGTGCCAGCTCGAGGCAGGCCTCCTCACTCCAGTACTCGACTTTCCAGCCGGATTGCTGCCATGAGATCACGTGATCACTGGGTTCAAAGTGCGAGATGGGATGGTCGGGCATCGACAGGAGAAGCTGATGGACGGTCTGGGGAATGGCGATCGCCGTCACCGGGTGTGCCTCGGTGACGGCAGGTAGGTGAGAACGGTGGCCATAGTAGCGATAAAGTAGCCCCAGGATGCTGAACAAGACGATTGCCTGGATGGCAACGAAAGGCCGCATCGGTGTCGCTATCCACAGAACCCAATCTTCGTCCAGATCCAAACAGTCATCAGCAAGTATCTTTATTCCACCGCAGCGTTCGATCCCAGCCGACTGGACGGGATACGGGAGCGGAGATCGTGGTGCCGAAATACCTCTCTAGTCGTCCCTGAAGCTCGAGCGCATGATGAACCGGTGTTCCCGTGCTGGTTGATCGTCGGTGGACCTCTCTCTCGGATATGATCTCCTGCAGCGAAATATCCCTTACTGTTGATCCGAGTTCTCTTCAACCACAGCGTTGTGGTTAGAATCGTGAGTGAATTGAAAAGAGGAATCCCGGCATTCTGCACTTCCGCAGAGATTCTCAATCTTCGGAGAATGAGGGGGGAAGTTGGAAGATTGCCTGAAACTAGCAGCTTGGCGCGACCCTTAGTCTCGGAGATGATGGCCGTTTGCAATGTTTTTGACTATTTGGGAATTGGGTTGTGTTGTTTGTTTGGGCATTGAGGCACTAGACTATATTGGGAATCGCTTGACACGTTTCGCTCAGAAAGGAAGGAGCCCGAAATAGATCCTCAGGCCATCAACTCTTTCATCCACTCCAATCGTCAATTGTCTCACCCTCTCTTCTGTCTCTGAAAGCTTCATCTACTAACTAACAGGAGCACCATCAAATGCACAATATTGATCCAAATTTCCATAGTTGCGACCGCAATTTCCCAACTATATGCATGCCATGGCTGCTGCCTGATTCGCCGAGAGGCGAATCCTTCAATTGTGGAGAATTGCCTCCTCTACTCTGTTTGAATCTCAGCAGTATGGCTATTATCGTTTCCTATCATCTAACAAAATCCTCATGTTATGCCACAGATGCTGCAGATATCTATGCGATATAATGGAACCGAAACAGTAGGATTAAACAGCCGCTTGTGTTGAACATTGATCGCTCAGATCTTTTCGAATCGTCTCTTATTCAGGCAGAGCTCATTTTATCAGTGACGCTCGAGAATCTTTTTGCAGAAGGTCGATCCCGGACTGGATGAGAGCATGGGCTACGACATCGCAGGATACATCTCTTTCTGTCACGTGAGATTGTGGCATCTCTCTCTCTCTCCCATCCAGATTCTGAACATGTCAGGAAAGACAACTTCTTGCATTGATGAATCCGTGAATTAACTTGATGGCATGTTTCCAGATTTGTCTGTCACAATGAGGTTGACTCGTAAAAGATGGCATTTACTGCAACATTCGACCATCAGGCCCCCCGCAGCTGACGGGGTCCCGCAAATCACTGCGCGTTTAAGGCGATGCTTACCTGGCTGTGTGAAATCATACGCTTTTTTTACCCTACATGGTGGATGAGATTGGATATGTTTAGGGTATGACCTTGTCTATTGCACGAGACGCGTCAAGTAAAGTCCATAGATCAGACACTGGCATACAGAGGCTGAGGCCTCCCATACTTCAATCCAAATATAGAATTGTCCATTTGTTGATCTTATGTGAGACGGATGAGATTCAAATATATATATAATAGACGCTACATCTACGTGTACCGTGAACCTGGACAACCACCAGCCTCACAGTCATCATCCTCTTCAAGCACAAGCTACAGACCCCTCAATATGAAGAACCTCTCTCTTGCAACTCTCTTCGTCTCCCTCTCCGGCTCCCTCACAGCAGCCTGGAACGTCACCGCGTACAGCAACACCGACTGCACCGGCTACCTGACCTCCATCGCGGGTGAACAGAACTGGGGCTGCTACTGGCTCACGGGCGTCACCGAGCCCATTCAAGCCATGAGTGTTGAGGATCTTCCGGAGGGATGGAGGTTCATTGCATCGAGTGGTACCGCCTGCGATACCTTCCACCAGGTGGGTGGCAACGGATGTTACACCCAGGGCCAGGGATTTCAGTCATTTGAGATTATTGGGTCGAGTAGCTGAGTATGGTCACCCATATGAATTATGAACGATACTAATCGGCACTTAGTTAAGAGATCTCTCTTTGCATAGTACTCTGTTCGTATTGGGATTGCCATTCCCATGCTTCTCTACGTTATGCTCAAAGTGCCTCGGTGTCGTTGAGAAGGGATTCTAGTTTGGAAGTTGAATATATTGTAATGAGACGGTCGAGTTGTTCTTCGAAATGTCAATAGAATAAAATTGAACGATACACCTACCGATACTGAATGTCTTGATTGAATACCTCAAGGCTAACATAAAGCGCAGAATCATGAAAAACAGGCGACGAGTAAGTCAGCACCCCTCGTTCGGAAAGATGGCCAGAAAAAATGAATAGGGACCACACACCAGAACACCTTGCTACGTTGTGCCCGTGGCATCAGGTAGCGCCGACAACCCAAAGCCCCGAGCCAAGCTCATCAACGACTGAGTCACACTGCACTCCAACAGACTGCGCCATATCCGCCGCTTCAGCCAGGAAATCCTCATTCGGCCGTCGAGGGTTCGTGGCCCAGACACGAAGCGTCACCCGCTGCAAACTAGGAATCCTCTTCTTGGTCTCAATGACCCGCTGGTCGACTGCAAAGACCATTCCGTACGGATCCCACGCGTAGTTGTCGAATCCAGACAGATCGTTGCGCATTACCAAGTGCCGTAGCTTTGGGGGCAGGTACTTGTGGAAATCCGCCCAGTTCTCGTTCGAGAACCAGCCCAGTAGAAGCGGCATTGGGACTTCGAGCTCCTGAAGCTTTCTGAACTCACTGAAGAGCATCTGGAAGGGATCCGTCAGTGTGTTGCCAAAGTTATTATCCTGGTCCCAAGTGAATCCGCCAACGAAGCTTGGGTCAGTCTCGAGACCTATGGAGAGGGTTTCTAGGCGGTCTTTCAATGGTCTTAGCGCGTCAGCTAGTTCCTTGCTGTCAAAGAGTGCCAATTGCGAGACCAAGTTGTAGCATACTCCCAGGTGCAACCTCCGGAGATTCGGACAGGCGCCGAGGATGTCCTTGATATCGGCAGCGTCAACGCTTGACCTGGCCAAAACCAGGCTTTCGAGCTCGCCGGCCTCCAGCCGATCCTTGTATTCATCGAAACCGGAAGTACTTCTAAGCCACATTTCCACGTGTTTCAGCCTAGGCAGGGCAAACCAGGGAGCAAATTGATGCTCGTTGCCCAGTAAGGGAATGGCAGCCACTGCTTCCTCCGCCTCATTGTCGAGTTTCTCCGCTTGGGGAACGTCGCCGCCGTACTTCAGGATCTCCAGTCTGTTGAATCTGGAAATACCTTCGAACGAAGAGCGGAGGGCATGTTGGAGAAACAGACCAGGGAAGCCACCGACCAGAGTATAGGTATAGTCCAGCTCTAGGACTCTCAGGTTATGCAGTTGAAAAATCAGAACCGTCGCATACGCGTAATAATCCCCCTGGTGTAGCAACGCCGCGTAACCTACCGTGTCGAAAAGCCCGATCTGGCTTACGAACTGGATAGCTTTCCTGGTGACAAAGGCAAATCTCGTGGCATGCTGCTGAAAGTCAATGTCTGGATCAGGCAGAACCCAGGCTGGTCCGGTGTAAGTGAGCTGGAGATGCTTGACATACCCTGCAAACTGCGGATTGAGAAAGATCTGCTCCAGGAGCAGAAGGACTCGGCGGAGAGGCGTGGCCGTGTAGGTCCAGACAATGTCCCTAAAGACGAGGGGCTTTGCCCATTTGCGGAGGCCTTTGGAGACAGTGGAAACAGCCAGGTTGTCGGTGGTGTCTAGGTTGTCGAGGACGTTCACTAGACATTCTGGGGGAAGCATGCTAAGCGGGCTGAAGTTGTCAGCTGCATTCTCAGGGTTGTTAGCAAAAGGTACAGACCTGGCCTGCGGATCCATTTTGGAATGTTTGAAGTGCTCTTTGAAAGGTGCTTGAAGGGGCCAAAATTGATACGGAAGTCGACGGTGATTGGTTTGGATGCTATGGGTAAGGGAAAAGGTGAAGTGTTGATGAAGGAGACTAACCTGTTTGAAGAAAGCGGACATTTTTATATACAGTTGACCACTGAGGTGTCTCAGAATTCCCTTGACTGTCTAACATGGGGAGATATTCACTGCGACGAAGACATTGTCAATGAGACATCGACCTTTATCTTTCAGATACCCAACCCGCTTTGTCTTCGACCCTCATAGAGAGCTCTACCACGGGATCGGGGAGCATTCGAGACATTCCCCTTTCTTTCATCCCTAAAGGAAACATCGGCCCAGAGAAACAAAGACCAATGCCGGCTGGCATTGTACTTGGACGGAGATCTCCTGTTTGATTTCCGGTTCGACGGGGATCCCCAGCTATACAGATTGACCAGCTGTGCCACTACGAAAGAGTTCCTATCGTTGTATGATAATTAGGATATTAGTGGATGAGAAAGTCTCATAATTGAAAGCAGAAAGACGCACTGCCGTCACTAGGAAGAAGTAGGAGGAGGCTGGCGGACGAAGGAATGAGTTTCTAAGGAGATTCCACGATCCGAATCGACCGAGGTTCGTCTTGTTTTACGATCTAACTCTAACCTGGACTTCAGGAAGCGAGATGCTGTGGTCAATTCTGAGATTTTTATTGTAGACATCAAAGATCTGTTGATCTAAGCAATCTTGATACAGCCTAGTTATTCTCAAACAATGCAGCAATCTCCTCTTTGTAAAGCTGCAGACTCGGCATCCGCGCCACACTACCCTTGACCGTCCGAATGAAGGGCCTGTCTCCACTGGCGAAGATCAAACGCTCAGGACTCAGCTTCACACACTCATGGCAGTTCTCGTTGACTTTGTCAATATAGGGCTGTAGACTTTCGATCATCGCCTTACGACCAGCGTCCGATGCCACTTCGGTCTCATCGTGCAGCTCCACCAGAAGCACCGGGAGTGGCCGTCCATGACCCCCAATCAACGCCGCTTTCACCTTCGGATGCTGTTCTATCTGCGGCTCCAGCGACGCAGCATAAAGCCCATCCGCATGGCTGAGAGGAATATAGTCATCCACGCGGCCGACAATCTTCCACAACCCTTTACGCGTGGGATGCTCAACCCACAGATCCTTAGTCTCGAATCGGTCGAGGTCCGGATAAAGGAGGAAGATCTGCTGCATTTTACATTCGGGCACACGCACAAAAACAAGCTCGTGAAGGTCACCCGAACGGGGCTCGAAGACCGCCCCGGCTTGTTTCTGGAATTCGACGTAATCCCAGTCCTTGTCGTCACGGCGGAACTTGGTAAAATAGCCGCCCGATTCGGTGCTTCCGATGGCGGGAGCGAGCTGGACGTAAGGAGCGAGAAGGTCGCCGGACTTTCGTGAGAGGGGGGCTCCGCCATAGCTGACCAACGTGAGGTTTCTCAGTGCGGAGAGGGCTCGATCGTTCAAGCACATTTCGTCGATGAGAGCTGGGGTTAGCAGGGCGCTGTCAACACGTCCGTATCTGAAGATATCGACGACAGTGTCGGCGGAAGGAGGCGCAGGTGGGCCCACAACGAGGGTTCCGTGAGCATATGTGGGGATGGAGAGAACCATCACCATTCCTACCAGCTTTGGATGGTCAGCTCGAGAATCAAGTTGTATTAGAGATGGTTACGTACATGCAAAGATGGTAGAGGCGTGTACCAGCGTCTTCCGGGAGCGTGGTGCAGCAAGAACTCATCAATGTCCGGCAGAGACGCAGCCACGTCCAACCCAGCCATCATCTGGTGAGTGTAGGTGATGGGTTTGGGAAATCCTATCTGTGTCAGCCCATGATACTCCTTAGGCACTTCCAGATCAACTAACCTGTCGTGCCCGACGTATGAGCCACCAGCCAAGGGTCCTTCTTTCCTTCTTCCCAGGTCTTGGGATATACATAGGGTTCAGCACGAGTCTCTTGTAGGAGACTGTCAGGATCAGGAGCTGTAATCTGTTGGATATGGGGCGTATCCTCCAAAATGGCACTGACTACCTGCGCCATACTGGACGGTCTGATATAAACCTTGCATTGTGTCTTCTTCAGAATCAAGCGCTGCGCTGCAGGTGGAATCAGCGGCGATGGGAGCACCATCTGCATAAATCAGCGAGGAACATTTATGTCATGCCAAGGATACTGACCACTTTCTGCAACTTTCCAGCTGCAGCAGCAAGAATGGGATAGCGAAGGTCCTTAGGGCCTGCATAGGCGAACGATTGGAATGGCTCATCGGACTCAGGGAGATTTTGCCGCAACCAGTGAACAGCATGGTTGACTGCGTTGTCGAACTCTGCGAATGTGATCTCTTTGTATCCTTTAGATAGATCGTTATTGTCTATTGGCATCGACACCCAGGAGCTGTCTGGATCGTTCTTCGCTCGTTCTTCAATCGTCGCCACCAGAATGCGCTCGCCATGCTTTATGCCAGGCAGTGGAAATGTAGCTATTTTAGTCATCCTCACTGATCTCGGGAAGTAAACGGTGAATTGCTAGTGACTCATCAAATTTAAAAGTGGGAGTCCTCGAGCCAGACACTATATTTATACAAAGTCAGACAGGGATCGGCGCGGGGTTGTCAAACTAGAGCTGTAAAGAAATGCAACTAAGACTCGTCGTTCAGTCCCACTACGGGTATTCGGATCGGTGATCAGCGCTGCCTGAATTCATCGGACATTTTATGTTACAGCTTTCATGCATTGACATGAATGAGGGTTCAGATGACTCTGCCACTCGTAGCCACCGGTTGTGCTTGAGGCGGAAACTAGCAGTATGATACTTGTACGGTCGACGCGCGGTCCACATTCTGGTCTACGTTCAAGAACCGGTCTAGGACTAATGCATGAAGACTTTGTCGGCGCGAGACTAAGGCCTAGACCCGACTTCCGAGGTAATCGATCAGATTACTTTGCTTGAAAGCCTTCGATGCTGACTGTTGATGTTCTCAAGTGCAGGGGTAAACGCATGCGGGAAGTTCCCCAGCCAATAGAAAAAGAAAAAGTATGCGCAACAGAAGATGGCATGACACATTCTAAGACATTATTTGCGAAGCTTATCGGCCTTTGCCATCCAACTTTGGGTACTCTCTCAAATGGCGCACATCCATACAGAAATTCTTCGCGTCCATATATCCATCGCCATGTGCAGTCAAGCGCTCTTGTAGTAGCCTTTTCCACTCAATATCCTCCTCGGTCCATCCCCAAGAGGTGGAATCATACTCATACCATATCGGATAATAGGCAGCGTATTCCCCAGTCGAGGATTCCGACCAATTGTCCATCTTGAACCATGATATTACCCAAATTGAGATCGCAATGAGTGAGGACATAGGGTTCACATGGGGGCATACATTTCCTCAGATTCTCCAACACTCCTTGAGGGAACTGCTTTGTAGGTGGATTGTGAAGGGTAAGGTTTATAGCATCCCAGAGCTCAAGGCCAGAGTGGAAAGGCCCATGGGGCTCGCGATCAGAAAAAAGCAGCCGCGGGTAACAAGGGCTTTAATCAACACTCTGTATAGCTTCTGATGTGAGGGACTGCAGCTTCTTGCGCACTTCAACGACCTGATCTGCTATAGCCGTTTTCTGGGATTCTGATAGTGAAGGCCAGGCCTGCTCAAGTGTCTGCCCATGCATCCGCATGAGAAGTACAAAGTATCGTCCGTTGGCATCAACCCAGTCTTGCAAAACCTTGGGAGCTGGAATATTGGCATTTGGATTGGATGCAAGGTACTCCAGTATGGTCACTTCGGTCTTTGGACCTTCGTCAGGCCGCTCTTTCAAGATCACATCGGACCCAATCGACCAGGTAACCCGTAGGTCCGCACCGTAGAAAAGTCTGACATGACTTGAATAAGAGCACCGCTCTTGCAGCTCGGACGTCCATCCGCATGGAACGCAACCTTCGGATGACTCCTTCGTCATGATGGCAAATAGGTTGTAAGTCAAGGGGTTGAAGAAGGGTCATTGGGATATGAAGCGAAGGATAGCTGCTCTCACCGCCGCAGTGAGGCAGTCCAATCAAGACCCTGGTAGTTGATATGCATAGTCATTGGCTGTTATCTTTCTCCTCCATACTTTGTCTTCGATGGCTCGTGGGTGGCTGGGGACTATTTTTAAAGCTTCACGGACAGGTGAAACCTGGGGCGACCAGAACTGCTGCATGTTATGTTTGCATTCAATGGAGGTGAAGGGACCACTCGAGGCAAGGTGGCATTTTCCAAGTTCGGATGGCACCCCTTGATTATCGCTGTCAAACTGACATACTTAAGTTCCGCAGATCAAACCTAATTGGGATACTACAGGCTTCCTCTCCGGCTTCATTGGATAAATGAAGTCAGCACGTAATATCGCTTTGAACAGCCTCACCTTATTGTTGGATATTCCTAATTTTTCCTGCGTAATTTACTTTTGTAAATCATCATCCTATCCTACAAACATTGACCAAGATGCGAAATCACTGTACCCCGCAGATCTGTATATTAGCCCCTGTCTAGTGCCAGGATAGCGCTGACATCAGGCGTCCCCATCAGCACTACCCAAGAGCGATCCAGATTTAAATTCGCAAACTTCCAACTGACGCTCCGATCTGTTCGTCGCTAGATAAACAGTCTACCTTACAATGACGTTCCCTTTCAGGATTGTTGAGCACATCATCCCCGGACAGCATATCCGGGAACATCCACATGCCCTAAAAGGACGTCAGGAAACAGCTTTGAAGCTTGCGATCAAGCAGTATATTCCGCTCGATCAGACGGAGCCTATTCCAGAAAATGCTGTGACAATCATCGGGGCGCACGGGAATGGATTTCCAAAGGTGAACACATCCTGTGCCAGGATTTGCTATGAATCTCTCTAAATCCAGATAGGAGGCATATGAGCCGCTGTGGGAGGATCTCTACGCCCACCTCAACAAGCGATCAATTCCTGTGCGCAGCATTTGGATTGCCGATATCTCCAATCAAGGCGCAAGTGGTGTTCTGAACGAGCATGTGCTGGGGGATAATAGTACGCTCACTTGATTCATTTCGAGCAGATAGAGGAAACTGATAGCGAGCAGCGCATTGGCATGATCATTCCCGGGATCTGTTGCATATGATCAACCACTTCCGCGACGATATTACTCGTCCTATTATCGGAGTCGCCCATAGTATGGGATGCACACAGCTGTAAGTTATCTAGCCGTGCATGATCATCGCTGACAACCCGCAGCATCCAGTTATCTATCATTCACCCTCGTCTCCTCTCAACGCTTATCCTCTATGAGCCCATCATCTTCGGGGAGCCATCCGGGGGCCCGAACCCCGCAATCTCGGCGGTGTTGCGTCGAGACCTATGGCCTTCGCTAGAAAAGGCCGAAATGCAGCTGAAACGAGGCTTCGCCAAGTGCGATTCCCGCGTCGTGGACCGCTACCTTCGCTTCGGTCTACGGCCTGTGCCGACGCGCCTCTACAACTCAGAGAATGACACCAATATTCCCCCGACAGCCGTCACACTAACGACCAGCAAGCATCAAGAAGCCTGGGCGTATACCATTCCCAATCTCGAACCCGAATCAGCGGGGCTGAACGACCTCCTACTTCCAGACTGGGATCCAGTCATAGAACGTCCTGCCCCATTTTCCCGTCCAGAAGCTTTCGCGGCTTTTCGGAATCTGCCCTTTGTGCGGCCAAGTGTATTCTGGGTCTACGGTGGCCGGAGCTGGCTTTCTCCACCCGCTGCTCAAGATTCCAAGTTACGAGCGAACCGGACAGGTATCGGAGGAAGTGGAGGTGTGGCTAAGGGGATGGTAGACAAGGCGGTTTTACCGAAGGCGACACACCTAGTCGTCTTTGAAGAAGTGGGTTGGTGTGCGGAGGTCGCGGCCAACTGGATTGAGAAGTGGTTTGCGCGATATCTGAAAGAGGAAGAGTTCTGGCGAACGTACCAGAGCAAAAAGTCCGATCCGGAGATGCTCAGGAATTCCGAGGCCAGTATCCGGGTTGCTAAGGTGGTAGTAGGGTCCCGCCCTGGTGTCGCCAAGGGGAAGTTGTAATCTGCAATACTTCAAGCAGCCCAACATCAACTATACGGAATCTGATACTAGCTTCGCTGTCCTTAGAATCTTGTTCTACGTCACTACGAATATTGAAAACACTCTGGGATAGATCCAGCAATGCTTGTCAAGCTTCTATGCATATATGGTATATACTACCCACCCACAACATTACATAGACATGAATGTAGCCATCAGACTGAGTATAGTCCTCCTCAGCTATCTGCAGGAGCATAGATTGTTAAGACACCGCTAGTAGATATCAGATTGATGACTTAGAAGCCTCAGAGGCACAGAGTTCTTTCTGGAGCCGTGCTGACTGATAAAGTTTACCCATATCTTTTCCTTGTCTCACACGAAATTGAAGGGACGAGTCTGCGATTACTTTATTGCCGCTGCACCTATAGGTATCTACTTATAACGATCCTCACTTGGATTATTTGCATGAATGACGTTATTTACTAACCCACTTTCGCTATGCAGACTACACCACAACTCCACTTCCCTATACAGACCCCTCCACTCCGCCATATGAGTCATGACACATCCGGGTATACAACATCAAAGCTTATAGAACGGAAACAGGCTTTCCAGGTGTCAACCAGCACACCTTGTCAATGATACCCTCCTCCTCAAAGTCCTTGCGGAGCTCCTTTCCGAACTGTGTGAAGTGGCCCCAGGACTCATAGTGCATGGGAACAAGAACATCAGCCTTGACGTCGCGGAACAACCGCGCGCCGGACTTGCCGTCCATGGTAATCTGGCAGACACCCTTGCTGGGGTCGGTCTTGTCGACGGGTCCGTGGGCGTTGCCCAAGTTCATGATGGCAGCGCAGATGTGGTACTGCTCTCCAACTTTCTTCAGCTCATCGATGTACACGGTGTCACCGGTGAACCAGATCGCGTTGGGAAGACCGTCACGGCCGCGTCCGAATTCCTCGTTGGTAATGATAAAACCAGTGCATTCATCTCCAGCGAGGTGCTGGGTGGGTGTGCCGATGATCTGGAACTTCTTTCCGGCGATGACGGTGTCGATCTTCTCCCAGGGCTTGAGGCCGTGGACGCCAGGGCGGGGAGACAGGTTCTTTGCTCCGTCCATGGTAGTGAAGACGCAGCGGCCATCTAGCAGGCGGCGACCCAGCTCATCGAGGTTGTCAACGTGGTCTTCGTGGCTGAGGAGAACGGCATCGATGACGGGGAGTTGATCGAGACGGAGAGCAGGATCGTCGCTCACTTGCAGCGTTATCGTCTCTGTGACGGGCCAAGAGGAGCCGGCGGGAGAGAAGAAGGGATCAGTGAGCATGTTGACGCCATCGATCTCGAGAACGGCAGTCGCCGTGCCGATGTGGGTGACATTGAGTTTGGGAGCCATTGTGAAGGATTAATATGAAATTGGATTGTTAGGAGTCAAAAAGGGATGTAAAATGCGTAGGATGTCAAAGGAAAGTGATGGCTATGAAAGTTTAGTGTTTTGCTGGCAGGAAAGGGGAATGAAGTATATTTTATACCCGTGCCGAGTTGGAGGTCTGTCCAGTTGAAGTCAGAATTGAATTATTCATTCTGACAAATGAGCCAGCAAATTTGTCGGCCTGGCAGGGCACGGAATACCGAACTGAATACAGCGTAGTAATGCCTAGAAACTCATGAGGGAATCCTTCGCCACTATCGGCTGAGAATCATATTCATGACGATGGTGCATTTCCTAAAAGGGATAGAATATTCGCCAAGAACAGCGGGACGAAGGTGTTCCAATATTGATGGGATGAGCATAGTCCGCCCAGAGGACTGCATTCTGGATAGTGAGGTTGCTCGAGTCTCCCGACCAGTTGTTCCGGTGTTGGTAGAGCGCAATATTGTCGTCCGAGTTGCGCATGAACACGCTGTCCACCAGTACGTTGCGGCTGCAGTAGGAATCGAATCCGTCGCCCCATGCGCCGATGGAGAAGGACCGGATCCCGCGCACGGTCACATCGGTTGACACTGCGACGCCGATGTTTGTATTGATGAGGACTAGGTCGCGGACTGTAACGCGAGACGAATACTCAATTGTGACGGGGGCTTTGAGCAACAATCCTCGGCCGCGAATGCTGGCGTCAGAAACATTGTGGAACCCTAGTGGAAGGGTGACGGTGGCTCCTGCAGCAACATAGACGGTTTTACCGGGCGGAATCAGTAGTTGTTTGTTTGTCGTGGCCGCTGTGCTATTGTTGATACCAGGATGGAAGTAGATGATACCAGGATCTGATGGCTGAGGCACCTCAGTCTCAATGGGGTTGGTGAGCAGGTTGAGCACGTCCCAGATATTATCGTTGACCTGGATCACCACATTCTTGGGAGAATCAAGCGAGAAAGTGATGACGTCTCCGTGCACTTTTGGGACGATGTTGTATGAATGCGGACGGATGACGGCAGAACGTATAGGGCCATTGTTGTAAGTCAACGACACCTCGACGGAGCCACAGAAATCAAAGTAAGCGACAGAAGTGTTGTGCACAATACTCGCTCCGCTGGTGGTATTGGCCTCGCCGACTTGGACAAGGAACGGTTGCACAGTGTACTCTTGCTTCTTATGAGCAGCTGAGCGCACTTGAACCGCGAACGAATCATATTTGCTCACCCCGGGAGGAGTGGGATGGACGACAACAGGTGCTGTGCTGTTGCAGGGCTCTCCAGCGACAACGTCGCAAGCTAGGAAAGCCGCTGCAGTGGCTAACAATATACGCTTAAGCATGATGACCCTCAAACCTCTGTTTGTGCTTGATTGCATTCATCATCCTGGTCCTATCCTTATATTTGAAGTTGTACACTTGGAGTATGCAGCGATGGGGACCAGACTTTGTTCCGGGCCATTTGCCGGGCGAACTGGTTAGTGTCCTTGACGATAGAGAGTAAGAAATAATGGTTTACCCCCGCATGTTCCTTAATTCAGCAGCCGGAGAATTTGCGGAGACTGTGGGGGATGATCATGCGGCGTCAATCATGTTTATGCCCATTACGGTGGATATCCCGGCGAGTGCCCGGACCATTCAAACAATGCAAGAAATACTCAATTCCTATCTACGTCATCGTCTTTGACCCCAGCAGTTCTTAGACCAGATCGACAGTACCGAAAAAGACGACAGGGACAGCTTGAGTCAATGAAGAAGTCATTGGCATCTTAACATAGACCCTGTAGAGGGGTGTCTGTAGTATACAACTATTTTTGCTGCGCCCTCATCACGTCTGCCAAATCCTTAAACGCCGCACGTCTCTGGTCGACAATCGCATTGAACCTCTCAGCAGGCCCAATACTGCCTATAACGATCTGGTCTTGTCCCGCAAGGAGACCTTTGATTGCAAGATCAGCAAAGGTGTCCAGAGGCATGCCCAGCTTGCGGCAAATCTCCTCGCCCATATAGAGGTGTATCTCGGCTATCACAACATTAGTCAAACTCCTCGGCCAAAGATGCAGGGATGGCATACTCTGCACTGCCGGAGGTGAGATTTCAATCACCGCCACGTTGGAGTTCTGCAGCTGATCACGTAGACACAAGGTGAACACGTTCAATGCAGCTTTGGAGGCCGAATATGCTGGCATAGCTGCAGCTGGGACGATAGCCACGTTTGATCCGGTGCTATTCGGTCAGATAATCACAGTTCATGCAGTCGTGGACGGTACTCACAAGATGATACTGGTGGGGCTCTTTTTCTCAATCAGAAAGGGCAGAAAGGCATGCGTCAACGCGACCAGACTAAAGTAGTTGACGTTCATGTGCTTGTTAAATGGCTCCAGATCGAATTGGCCCCGGTCGTCGAGTTCAAAGGGGAGTTGAATTCCTGCGTTGAGGAAAAGGCAGTCCACGTCGGGGTACAAGTCGATGATTCTGGTCTGTCAGCAGGGCCATATGGCTGTATGCATTACTTACTTAGCTGCAAACTTCGGGATATTCTCTTGCACGGAGATGTCAAACGGAACTGCGCTGGCCATTTGCTCTCCATGTTTCTGAACAAACTCGTCTAGGCGGTCCTTGCGACGACCAACAGCTGTGACCTTGACCCCGGCTTGAACCAGACGATCAGCCATGGCACGACCTATGCCAGAAGTGGCTCCAATGAGCAGGACATGCTTATAAGGGAAAGACATCTTTCAGTAAGTGGTACTAGACCAGAAGTTGAAAGGAATCGAGTGCGGGCAAGATGAGAATATATATGATATGGTGTTGAGAAAGGCTGGAATGCCAGGAGAAATGCCTACAAGCAGGGAAGGATAGACAGTCTGAGCATTACCATGACCTCCTTTATATATGAGAAGATATCTCTCCCTCGTCTTGTTCCATTTCTCATCATCTATCTACTGTCTTCTGCTGCCATATGAGAACGGTCCACTTGGCGTCGAAATGCCTGCCCAAAATAGCTTAGCGTGGTTTGGACCCATACCATTTCTTCTACTTTCCCGTCCCTTGTCTTTCTCCCATCAGCTACAACAACACGTACGTCTATCTATCTATGATCAATCTTGATGGTCTTTCGTGGTCGTCCATCGAAGGCGTGCCAGCGCTGTCGGGCTCGGCGGTTAAAGGTATGCTTCCCTCGCACATGCAGCCGGGACTGTATGTAACAGAGACCAGTGTGACTACCGTCCGGATTCGTGCACACCATGCCTTCGTGCAGCGGTGGTCTGCCATGGATATCGGGACCCACAGGCAATCCGTATTGTGGATCAGACCGAGGACGCGCGGCGCAAGGCTCTGCTGAAATGGAAACCTGCTCGGCTGACAGAGGCTTCGCTATCAGTCTCCATCGACGTCCAGGCCCGTATGGTCTTCTTCGCCCATTATGTGTCTGAAGGCTCCCGCGGATGGGACTTTCTGATTCGATGGGAGCGTGGGACAGAGATGGTACCTCGTTGGCTAGATGCGAGCATTGATGCAGTGAGCTTAGCTCTTCTGGCGCACCACCATGTCTCGGCTCCTTTATTGACCTTGGCTCGTCAGCGGTATGCTTTGGCATTGCGCGTGATGAAACAAGCTCTGAGCTTTCCCCCGACTGCGAGAGATAGCCTGATCGCGGCATCTCTACTGTTGGACCTATTCGAAAAGATCACCCACACCGACGCCAGCGTCATTCAATTCTGGCCGAGCCATGTCAACGGGACACTCGCTTTGATCCAGAAGATCGGAGTAGAGCATTTTCAAGATCACTATTCCCTACGTATCATGTCGCGATTCTTGACCAACTACATCATCAGCTGCGTGGCCAGCGCGCATGCCGTCTCCAATGACGTGCTCATACTCCGTGACCATCTCGAGCGTCATTTGAACTTGAAAGACGATCCGAAATGGAAGATCTCGGGGCTGACGATGCGGTATGCATCTTTTCTCAGTGCAGTCCAAACTGGCAGATGGTCACTTCAGGATGGCATGACCCGCGCACAGGATCTTGACCAAGCCCTTTTGGCGATCTCCCGGGACATGCCTCCAGAGTGGCAGCCGGACAGGCGGATTCTGCGGTACCCCTTGCCCCATGTGTATGGCCAAGAAATGGACTTTTATCGTGATCGTCATGCCACTCAGGCCTGGAATGTCTTGCGGCAAGTTCGCATCCAGCTGAACGAATATCTCCTGGATGGTTATGAAACGCTGAACGCAATCCACGGAGGTAACCAGCTCGCCGCGTCTGAAGTTGCGTTGAGTAATATTGCGGCACTGTCACTCGAGGTATATGCCTCCGTTCCGCAATATGCAAGCTATGCCTGCCGACCGAGATGCAGCCAAGGACAGGCAGATGGCACAGACGTCTCCGTTGTCTCGCAGAAGAGCTGCAACAAAGTGCATACGCCGTCCGAGCTCCTCGACTGCTACACTCTTCTGTTTCCTATGTACATTGCCGCTCGATCCAAGGCAGCCACGGTCGATCAGAGACAGTGGGTCTCGTCCATGTTCCGTTATATCAGCGATCACTTTGGCATCCGTAATGCCTTGCTACTGGCACAATTACTCGACCAGAACAGTGATATTAGCCCTTGGTGCATTTATGCTATGCTAGGGGGATACGGATTCGCCGCTTGATCTCTGGCCGCCGAGCACATGACTACATATTAGCAAGTCGACACCTTTTGCCGGTCCTCACTCTGCTGTGCAGTTGGGTATCTGGAGCTGCTGAATGTATCCGTCCATCAGACTGCCCGGAAAATCTTACGTCCTACGACAGTCAAGCGGAACTCAGAAGCCATGCTACTTGGGCTGTCTGTGCCTCTGTGCTCCTCCGATAGATTCGATCTATGTCATTGACAGCATGTCTCCACAGTGGACATCATGTCTAAATTTATTCTCATTGATGATTGGCTGTAAAGTTCAGGTTGAATCAGCCAGGCTTTCTGATTGGGCAATGCGAAATGACGTCGGTGGCATTCCGCACTCGGTGATGACATTTGATTCCGATTCAGGAATCCGCACCCAAACTGCCAGAACGTGTCGATCATCCCCACCTTTATAAACATCGTTTCAACTGACAGGTCTTGCTTGTTTACACTCATTCCAAACCCACAATCATCACAATGGCTGCCTCAACCCAAGACACAGACCAGCCTACGACTCCTACCCCACAGAAGAAGAAATTCGAAAAAGCTTCTCTTCTGCGGTTCTGCTCCCCCACGGCTTTTCACCAAGGGGATAGATTATTATTATTGACAAATATAACCCATCTTATACTTGGCCAGAGCATTTGACGGCTTACCAAGCCAACTTGACTGAAGGTTTTGGCCTTGCCCGACGGCCCACGGCGATGGTTCCCGAGCCGAATTCCATTGTTTGGGATAAAATTGAGCCTATTTGACGGAACAGATAGAGTTATGCTTGCATGAGTCTGTTGTAAGTGCGAATAAATATCTAAGAATGTGATTGAGAGCTTCGTCACTCCACATCAGTCCAAGTCAGATCACACCGGGACACAGCAGTCGAGTTCGTCTAACAACTAACGGTGTAGTCTCAATTGAGTCAATAGAAGATGCTCTCATAGCGACTAGAGATGGAATAAGGTGTTTGCCGCTGTATCATAGGTTCATATTCCATTGCCGACAATCCGAGACACGTCGATCAATGCAATCGTGGCTAACCATGCCACGAGACGGCCAAGTGTCATAGCCACGGTGTGACGTTGTCAGGATCCAATTGGTTACAGAGGCCGTGGTAGATCTCGCAGTCAGAGTCTAAAGTCTGTGGTTCGAATCCTCCTTCCAGAATTTCCGTTTGCGGAAACCCTAATGCAGCGCCAAATCCCTCACTACAGAGTAGGGAGATCTCTGGCATTTTCGGTCGGCAAAGTCCCGGTCTTGAGGTCTTGGTAGATATTCGGCCATATGGAATACTATGCTTATTGTAATTAGGATTGATTGTCACTTGAAATGGACCCTGATTACTCAAGCTTCATATCTATCTGAATCCTTGTTATGATCGATTTCCAGGTAAGCGGATGCCAAGTGTCACCACCAAGAGGTTCTCTTGGTATGGCAAAGTTTATCTGCCGGTACTTCCGTCCTCAGTTAACGTTACCATGATCCTTCAAGGGGCATGGAAGGCCCGAGAAGATCCCCCGCAGAAAGCAACATGGTGGCAGTCGTGGCCAAACACCTGACATTCTCTCCCAACCCTACCTACCATCACGATCCAAGCCCGGTCCGCCGTCGGATACCCACCAATGAGAGAGGATTCCTGGACTGTTTAGATGGTAGAAATGTAGAGTTTTGGGACAAAGGGTAGTAATACTAGTGTATCTATACATTCTCGCGTACTAGCAGTGTATTGATCTCCAGATCCCAATCAATGGGCATCATATCGCAGTAACAAAAAAAAAAGCATAGACAATGGGCTATATACTACATCACTGCTTTTCCAGCTGACATAAATCATGAATATTCTCTACTGACGATTTCCTCGATCCCTCCTTGCTTGCCTCCCCAATCATGTTCATACTCTCTTCCATCTGGTTGTATTTGCGGAAGCAGAAGTAGAACACGACAGCTGTGGCAAACATAGTAATGCTGAGAAACGCATACTCAACCAGCACTTTTGGATCAACCGATACAGGCGACAGGGTAACTCCCACCGTTGACCCGATCGTGCAGGTCAGAAGGAAGAGAGCGGAGACGATGCTCCGCATTGATCTTGGGGCTTTGGTATAAGCGTATTCCATGCCTGATAGACTGGCGAAGAACTCGGAGAGCCCTATGAGTGCGTAGACCGGGATCTGGAGGAGAATGCTAACCCGAGACGGCGGTGATTGATATATTACTGCGTTCTAAGATTAGAAAGTCCTTCGGAGGCTTGAGGAGACGTACATTGTTGGATGATAGCAGCGATGGCAATGGCAAATGCTATAGCGACGAAGCCGGTGGTCATGCGACTTATGGGTTTGAAAGGGATATCGAAGCGTCGAAGGGCAGGATTGATGAGACGTTCACTGTTCTGTCAGTTTTTGATGATGTCGGATAACGTGAAGGAACATACAATAGAGGGACCGCAATCAGAATGGCCAGAGGATTGAATAGTCCCACTATGAAGGTTAGAAGACGCTCAAATAACTGGCTGGGACGAGGCCGTACTCATGTCATGGGGCATCCCGTAAGTCTTAAGAGACGATGCCTGACTGACGAGGTTGTTGTTGGCCTGGCCATTGCATAACCAGAAAATGGGGCTACAAAGTCAGCATTATCAGATGAGTCGAGGGGGGAGTGTGAACATACTATAGCAGACTGGCATAATGTTAGCGGTGGTAGACTACTTAGGGCTTCGACGGAACTTACAATACACGGCAGGCAACAAGTGCTCGTTTCAACTCATCAACAAACGTGTTGTCCCAGCATACGGGGGTTCCGGTGGCCTCCATTGCGAATGGTCGTGCTGCATCCATGTTGCCATTGTTCTTTAGGCTAATCCACAAGACTTGAATGGCTTTGGCAACGGCCGAGCCTTGCGGTTGTTGGACCACTACCATGATTTAGTCATTATCTTCAAGGGAATGGCACCTTCACCTACCATATTTCTTACGGCCAGCTACTAAGGCGACAATGGCCAACAGCCACAAACAGAGCGGCATCATAAAGGCTGCCCAGAAGTCGACCTTGAGCTCCAGCCACTATTACCGTTAGCGATGACCTGACGAAGCGAGGGGTGCACCAACCGAAGCGGGGATGATCGACAGAGCTCCAATGTTTATGACCCTTGAAGTATGTTAGTTTCTGACACGCCTTTATAATCCTCAAGACTCACCAGTAGTATCGCGCATAGACCGTCTGAACTGTTATGTTGGGATCGACAATGACCATCTCTCCACTCGGCAGTGTTTTGACTCGTTCTGTGCGCATAGAGTACTGCTCAGCAATTAAAGGGCCGACATTGCTTTTGATACCACCGCATCTAATCCCGTTAGCATAAGCGGCAATCCAGCAGTTGCAAAGACATACCCCAGGCCAATCAATAGCAATGCGAGCATTAACCCTGGTAAGCCCCCTCCATGCTCAAGACTTGGAGGTAGCGACGTGAGGAGCAAAACCAAGACGCCGCACACGGAGAGTCTATGCAAGTTTAGTTGTATTTGAGAAAGGACGTAGAAGAGATCATACCCCGTCCCTAGGAAAATGGTCTTGAATCGACCTAGATAGCTGTCTGCAACAACAGCCCCGAAAATCGGTGCCAGGTAGCACCATCCCACAAAGAAGTAACTAATCCCGGTTGCTACTTTCTGGCCCTGCTTCTGTCAGCTTATTGCAGAGCAGTAAGGGGGCTGTCATTTGTACCAATCCCAGGGCACCGTGGTGAAGGACATCACCACGACCATGCTGTATGTAATTCTCTATGCCTGTCAGCGATACCCTGCCAAAATGACCATTGATAGAACTCACGCATCGGTGCTGTAATGGAACGATATGTAAAACGCTCAGCCAACTCCACTACGGCCACGAGAAAAATATCCAGTGAAATGTCATCGCAGACGCGTCGAAGACATCTCTTCTCTGGCTCTAGCATCTCCACATGCTCGCATTCAAATGAATCGGTTGGTTTCATTGTGGAAGAGAAGGCCATGTTTCATATCTTTGCACCGATGGACCGCCCTGTCAATGAATCAACCTTTCAGACACATGTTTAAGAAATAATCGATGGCAGATGCTCCATATATATAGTCCATGATGATCTGCGTGAAACAGTGCCATGATGGCATTTGGAGATCTTCTTGGCCCGAGGAATGGATTCGCAATCGTTGGGCGATCTGTGTGCAAGAACATATGAGAATATAATGAATCTGTATCTGCCGACCTTGAGTCCATTGCCTTGATTCAACCATAGATCTGCTATCGAACACGTAAGTCGTGGCGAGAGTAGAGCTGCATGGTCCATAGTACCAGACTTCTCCTATGACGATGGTAGATATGGATTGATTGTATAGAACTATTGCCTCATGTTGTGCCTTTTCAAGATGGTGTCAGCCTTATTGTCAAGATATGGTCAAAGTACCTCCTTGCAGTATCCACCGAGATTCTTGCCGCGTATGTTGATATCCATTGGCCCACCACTGTCAGCTGCGAATCCCTTGCACTGATAGAGGCAAGTCATACTGCAGACTGATTGCTCTGCGTAGACCATATATGACGTCAAAGCATTCAGAATAAACAAGAGGACGAGATTCCACCTCCAATTCTGGTGAGGAATGTGGACTGTCCAAGGGATGTTTGGACTATCCACGTTTACAAATCCCGATTGTATTATCAATAGAGCGCGTCCTTTCAATCCGAGAACACATCTACCATCTTGCAGTCATCTTTATCTTAAAGTTGGAAGTACTAGGATGTATGAGTTCTCAGGATGCTTTTGTGGAAGAATGCTGCAGTGATATCATGTCAACCTTTCAACGCCATCAGGAGCGGGTGAGAAGCTTAGCCCAGCCATGAACTTTATTTAGAGACATAATAGTGATGACCGTAATGAGAAATGCAAATTCCAGGAACATTGAATTCTTCATTCTCTAATTCGAAGCATGGGCTTTGAACGTGGCCACCGCAGGCTTACGCGGTGTCATAGAGGTACCACGAACAACAAGGATAGAGAAGGTCAGATGCCACTACTTTGCAGACAAATTATGAAGGTTTCGCGTCAGTGGCTTTCCAACGAGTACGGATGAGCGCCAGCGATGAATCGACGTTAAATGATTGAAGGCAGTCATCCACCAACACTCGGTTTCAGACCTCGAGGCATCAGTTCACGTTTCAAAAAGACAGGGACAAAGATATCCACATACAGCGTCAGTAGTATGATAAGCATGCTAAGAGTGATTCGAACGCTACATTCTCAGCTAGAAGTCTCTAGCTGGTTGGATCATTCCGCCGGAGATAGTTGCAGAGGTTCGGATGCTCTAGGATATCTGACCCATTTGCATTGTTCATGCATTCCTTTAAGTGTGCCAAGCCAGTGATTACGTACGACTTGGCCTTTTGGGACCTTTCTGCTTTTAACAAGGTGTTTCTCAATCTTGAGCTTGCTTTGGACAACTGCTGTTGTGATCTCGTAGTCAAGCGTGGGATAGGCACCCAACACTTACCACCCGTTTGACGCCACCATCCTAGGAGTATTAAAGTTAGAAGCCACTGATCACCAGTGGGGATCTTCTGCTGTTCACAGCCTTTGGCTGGCCCATTTCCCATGTTCTTACCAGCTGTTGTAGATCAAGACAGGCATCAGGCCACACTTCAATAACCTCATCTCGGTCATACAGAAGCTTCCAGGCCAATACAGCCCTACTCATGACCTTGTTACTTCGTTGTCACGAAGAATCTACTGCTAAAATACATATCCTTCAGCTTGGCTGTGTAGTTGTTTTGAGCGTTGATATCTAACACTCAAGCTCTGGACGGATCGTAACCTGGGATAGTTGTCTTCTATTGTTCACAAGGCCATCTTTATTGTCTAAAACCTAGAGTGTTTTCTAGCATGCCTTTTCTACCTATGCTAAGTGATTGTTTGACTTGGAAGGTTGCACCTCTCCGTGGGGAAAGATCACTCCACACTCGCAACTGCTTGTCTAGTGACATCAAAGGCTCTCCCAGAAGACAAGACGGAGACAATATTCTTAAGCCATGACCACTCGGAACCTACGGAGGTGGAAGAATAACCTTGTCCGAACATGATGGGCGGTGATGACACCACGACTTTCTCTTTGTGGGGCCGAACTCATGTACTTTGACAAAGAAACCTCATGTCAGCGCGTTCATCCTGTGACAAGAGTTGCAGAGCTTCCATCTGATGTACATTATTTTCGGCTCCAAATGAAAGAAATACCGTCCACAAGTCTGAAGAGCGATCTATATTATCGCGCCTACGCGTTTGCTAATTGCTGATGGCGCGATTAAGGCAGGCCATAGAGATCCTGACTCTCCGGATTGACTTCACAGGAGCCAAGGTCGACCTCTCACGGACCCAAGGAACGTCTATTGATATGATTGCATGACACCGGATGGTCAAGCTTGCTTGCGATTCGAACCGCCATGATGTCAGGATTACAGTGAGCCTGTCTCTGTCATGCAGCGATATAATACTAGCCTATCGGTGGTGGTCTCGTCTTACTCGACGCCTGCATATTTGATGTAAAAGGATTCTCTTCCAGCACCTACTTACTGTACTACACATTGGACATAATTGCATACCCGTGATATGGTTCCAATTCGAGCCAGAGCGCACAATGCTCGAGGGAGCCCTGGCCAGCTCTCCATGCTCCGAGAAATGGTTGAGACCGTTTCCCGGGAGTGCAACCCACGCCTGGGGATGTCTTCCAGTGCTATCCAGGCCAAAGCCCCGACTATTGATGCTTTCTTTGACGCGATCGCTGTGGAACGTTTGAGGCACATGCCGGCCGACGGAAGCCGGCTCGACGGTGCTCTTCGACGCGCATCCAGCCTCGCCTTTGCGGTGGCCTCGTTACGCGATGCTGTTGTTTCATTCATGGACGGGGCGGAAGAAGCCACTAAATTGGTCTGGGGTGGCCTTCTGCTGCTCCTAGAGGTGAGTCACATGCAGGTCTTTCGGACTAAAACTGACAATTTCAGATGGGTATCGAGCATGTGGATGTCCTGGACACCATTTTTAGTCGCTATGGGCGAGTCACGCTTCAGATTTCTCTCTTGCTACAGCAGGAGAGCTTCTTTAGAGAGTCCGCTTCGTTGCAGAACGAGGTGGCGAAGACCTACGCCAGTTTGCTGCAGCTTGTGCTACACATTACCATGGAGTACTATGACGCTTCACGCTCTTTGGACTGGCTGATGATGGGTGAACACGTCGATGCAGCGTTTTTCCAGTTCCACAACAGTTTCAACACCAACTGGCGAAAGTTGTCGGAGCTCGCCTTATCCAAGAGGACGGCTACGGATGTTGCTTCCATCTATCAGTTCCTTGATCTGCAGGATCGTCCCCTCCAGATGATTCTCGAAGGACACAACCACTCCCTGGCGGATGGCTCTTTTGCGTGGTTTGACCCGCACCTCACGACTTTCACTCTCAGCAACCGTGAGATGATGGTAATAACGGGCAGTCCTGGAGCAGGAAAAAGTGCGCTGGCGCAATGGACGGTGGAGCGGCTGCAGGTCTCGTCCGAGTATGACATCTGGAATGTCATTCCCTGCTGGGTGCGCGAGGATGTGCCTATCACAACGTTGACCCTTACCATCCTCAAGGGAATTCTCCTGCAGATGCTGGACCGATGTGTCAGCTCGTGGAAGACCCAAGAGGGTATTCTATCATCGGTTCGACAGGCTGCGGACATGGCCTCAACTGGTGCTACAGACACCCAGGTGGAGGACGTGCTCTGGTCCGCTTTGCGAACGGCAATGCAGTCTCACATGCACTTCATCATCGTCTTGGACGGTCTTGATCAAATCAAGAATGCGAAAGCCACCATGGGTGAATTCCTCGCGCGCCTACAAGGTTCGATCTCCGGCACGTCGTCGAAGCTTATCATCTTCTCCAGAGAGCTCCCAGCGCAGCAGCAGCTGCGCAAGAGCATTCAACAACTCTCGCTGACGCCCGCATTGACTCACACCGACATGCTTGCAGCTGTTGCCGACGCCATCAAGTCCGACGGTCAATTTTACGGGCTGGCGGACGATCAAATTGACACGATGGCCCAAGGCATCGTGGCCCGTGCTCAAGGGTGCTTCGTTTGGGCGCAGCTCACTCTCGAATCTATGAAACATGAGTCGACCTTCAAGGGCATGATGAGTGTAATTCAACAAGCACCAGATAATGTTAGCGAGTTGATTGGCAACCATATGAGCACCACTGACATCGCACGGCCTGACATCCGCTGTCTCCTTGGCTGGCTGGTGGCCTCTGAGCGTCCTCTGCGCATCAAGGAGGTTGAAGAGCTGCTTTCAGTGGACGCGGAGAGTCTCAAGCTAACGCCGCGCCCTGCGGGTGCTGAAAGAAACCTATTCAAGCCACTGGGCCGTCTGGTCATGGTCCGCGATGGATTTGTGGCCTTCCGCCACTCCATGATCCGGGAGAACCTCCGGCAACGAGCCATGTCTGCAGACAGCAACTACTCGGAAAATCAGGGATTTCCATTCAACCTCGAGGAAGCGCACTATGATCTCCTTACTCGATCCCTGGCCTGGACCCGTATCTGTGTCAAGGAAGATGTGGAGATCTCCATGGACAAAATGCCAGGGCAGCAGCGCGATGTCCTCTTCGACTCGTATATCCTCCTGGAATATACTTCGCGCTACTGGTTTGCGCATCTGCTTTCGTCCCCAATGACCACCCCCGACCGTCAATTTGCCTTTACACCGGTCTTCAAGAACTCCCTGCCTAGTTCGGTACTCTTTGCGCAGCTGGAGCTGACCGGCCGAGAGTCCCAGTTCACTCGATCCAGCATCCTGGAGCTTTACCGGCTGTCCGTCGCCGTGCGCCGCGTGGCGCTGGGGGAGAAGTCTCCAGCATTCCTGCAGAGCCTTATTCTCAGCGCTCGTGCGGCCGACTTGGCCAAGGCCAGCTGGGCTAACGATCATTTGTACGAAGCATGGACCCTCAGTCGGTCGCAGCTGGGGGCCTCCTCTCCGATCTCGATGGAGCTGGAACAGCTGATGCTGACCGCTCCTCAGCAGGCAGGCCGTGGCGACAAGATCGCGCGCCTGCGCACCGAGGCCCTTCGCGAGATGACCCTGTCCCACTGGGAGTCGACAGAGATCACTTTTACACGCCGCGTGGAGCATCTTACCACCTTGGTGACAACCTACCAGAGCAGTAATCAACATGAAGAGGCATACAGCGTCTCTAAACAGTTCTACCGACAGACTCTGGACAAGTATGGTAGTCATTCGGCGGAGAGTATGCAGGCGGCGGATTTCATCACCCAGCGCTTCCAGATCTCTTCCTCCGACGATCTCGCGCTGGAGATTGCGCATCTCAAGTACGAGAATATGGTGCGTTCGATGGACGTGACAGACCAACACCGCATCTCCTACTCCTTGTACCTCGCTCAGCTGTATGAGGAAAAGCACAAGACCAAGGAGGCAGACTCTATCTTGAAAAGGCTTTGGGCTGGACTTTGCTCGCATGATATTGACTCTGAATGGACATGGGAGAAAAAGACAAAAGTCGCCTTTGTGTACTACCAATTCCTGCATCGTCACGGCCGCCACGAGGAGGCCAAGATGGTCCTTGGCGAGTTATCCTCGGATCTGGAATCGGGCGGCATCCACTCGCAGGCGATGGCAGACCGCGCCACAAGCCTTCGAGCAGAGGCGCGAGCGCAGGGCCTCATCGGCATGGAGCGGACCCTGTCCATGCTCATTTGGAACTACTACCTTGCAAGCGGGGATCAGTACTCGCCCGAGGCCGTCACTCTGGCCGAAGACCTTGCCGACGAACTGATGTCCACCCATACGACGGTTGACAGTCTCGCGGGGCTGTCTCAAGAGGAACGCATCTACATCCACAGCCTTATGGGCAGCATTGCATCGTCGGGCAGTGGTCGCCACTCCACGTCTGTTCTGACCTTGTGTCACAACCTCTGCACCCTGCATATCCGCGAGGGTCAATGGAAACAAGGCAGTGACTGCGCCTGGGCAATCCTGAAGCATGTCTGGCCGGATGTCCACGATCCTACCACCGAGGCCAAGTTCCGATCTGACCGCGCCCCGTTGATCGCGAATATCGTGCTGGATTACGCTTACTGTCTTTTCCGTCGCCTCGATGTCGGCAACGCGACGACGGTCTACGGAAACGCGTTCAAGGCTTCCATTACCGCAGAGAAAGTGACCGTGCCGCACCTCACTGCGGTGGTCAAAACCGTGGTCGAATTTTACGAAACCACATTCCAGTTCTCCAAGGCGCTGGTCCTCCTGAACCAGGTCAGTCAGTTCTTCATTTCTCGTCTGGGCGATTCCGACAACCACACGATCGACAGCCTGTACTGCGAGGGTGACTTGGCCACTCGCCTGGACCGGAAGGACGAGGCCGAGGCTGCATATCGCCATATCTACCAGGTCAGTATCCAGGGGGGTAGGATCAGCCCCACCGGTGTTCGCGCAGCCATCGCACTTCTCAGTATCTACGAACAAACTCAGGACCGCGAATGCGCTCTACAGGTTTACCGTCATCTGTGGCCGACTCTTGTGCGTTTTGACGACAAGGATGGGTACGACCGTGCACTGCTGGAAGGTTTGCTAGACAAGACCTACGTGGGATACATGGGAACCTTAGCCGCCAGCCCTGCGGAGGAAAGCCACGCGGAACGTTTCACCGTGGCATCTCAATACCTCAACCTTTGCAAGAAGATCCATGGGAAGTCGAGCCCAGCGACTCGGGATGCTACTCTCCGTCTCGCGGAGATCTGCGAGAAAAGCGATAGCCATCTCGAAGAGGCACTTGCCCTTTACCGGCATATCCTCAGGACGAAGGAGTGGGTGCCTCAAACGCAGGCCTCCCGGCCCTTGCCTGATATGACGGATCCGACGGCGAAGAGCATCAAGCATAAGCTCGCCCAGATCTATCTACGGAAGAAGAGCACCTCCGACGAGGCGCGTGCTTTGTACATGGAGGAGCTTGTCTTGTCCAAGCAGCAGCGTGGTCTATCATCTTCCCCGACAATGTTGTGGCTGCGTGAAGTGGCTCTGGTGTATGCGTTGAAAGATACGATCGAGTCGCGCAACCAGGGCGCAAGTCTCCTACGGGATCACGCCAACGAAGTCATCCGCGTGACTGCCAGCCGCGACGCGGTGATCGAGCGCGCTCACCGACTCGCGGAGATCTATCTCGAATGCGGGTACAAGGATGCTGGTTACGATTTGATCGATGAGCTCCATAAGAAGGTCATCCACGAAACACCCAAGGCGCAACAATTGGCTCTGAACGAGCACCGCCCTGCCGTCTTTGTTGCTGCGTTCGAGGAGGAGTTTGGCAAGAAGATGACATACAACCAGATTCTTGACGCCCTGTCCCAAGAGAGCGGCGTGTACAGTGAGTACCAGACAAGTCTTTCCAGGCACGACATCGTCACCACTCTCGTTACTGGCCAGAAGCTTCATGTCCTGCAGACCGAGCAGCGACGCACGACGGCAGCCACCAAGACACAAGGCAGCTTGTACGAATATTTTTGCAACTCGCTGTCTGTTTCGCCCAGTTTGCGCTCCAAGGATGTGGTGCACCAGTTCTACAATCTCTGTCGTCGCGAAGTTGTCAACGCTGACTATAATATCAACATTATCAACGAGACCACCCACATGGTGCGCGACTTGTGCAACAGCTCCCGCTTCCAGGATGCAGCAGATCTAACCGGCGTGTTCCACTCGTTTGTGCACTTGACCGACGGTCTGAACAACCACGAGGCAATCTTTACAGCCATCAAGCTCTGCTTGTATCTCAATGGTTACCAGACAAGCAAGTGCTCAGACAATGGCATTGCTAAGAATATGGCATTCGAATCACAGATGCTCCTGCAGGAGATCATGACCAGAGCTCGCCATCTGAAGATCGAGTTCTCCCAACTTCCATTCCCCGAACTTAACGACCTGGTGACAGTACTAGGTGAGCACGAGATGTTTGACGATTTAGAGGTATTCCCTTTCCCCTCTGCCTCCCAGCTATATACATATACTAAATTACTCCAGGCCATCCTCACCGACCTCTGGACCTCGCGCCTCGTTCAAAAACCCTGGTCTTCTAACATGGTCGTCTGGATCGGCCGTCGGCTCGTGGAAACCCGCTTCTGCCGCGGGCACACCAATGCCGCAACCCAGCTAGGCAGAGACATCTGCTACAACCTACGGCATGTCTGGGGCAACTGCGACCCGGTCACGCTGGAGATGACAAAGCTGCTGTCTGGCCTGTACACGGCGTCAGGCAACCACCTGGCGGCGGTGGCGCTGCACGAGACGGCGCTCCACGAGCTCCTCAACGACACAGATATCGACCAGGCGCATGCGGCCGACGCGGTCAGCCAGCATCTGCAGCTGCTCAAGCATGCTCAGGCGCGGCTCAGCAAGGAAAGTGGTCAGGCTGTGGATACCAGCGCGTACGACGAGCTGGTGCAGCAGGTTGGTACCAAGTTTGGGGTGAGGCCGGAGAGTCTGCAAGGAGCGGGCGATGACGTGGGCATGTGGCATCGTCCGAGGAGGTTCAGTCTGGATGTGGAGGAAGAGCAGCTGCATTCGAACCATCTGCGCAGTAGCAGCGGTTCGGCGTTGCTGAATGGGAATGCGGGGGCCAAGCGGATTTCGATTACTGCGTTGTAGGCGCACGGTTCTTGTAATTTGTAATTAATTACTCAGAATGTTTATCTCATGAAAAGTGCTGGTACATAGTCGCAATTTAGGTGCTTAATGCAATCGTACATACTTTACACGCTCAAGGCAGCTCCTACTCAGTCAACAGCATACATGCACATGTCTTTTCCACCTAGTCAGTAGCTCATTAAAATTAAGGTCGAGGCAACAGTCAACGTCATTACCAATAGGAGGGCTGACTCTAATTGCGGACTTAACGCTATACCCGTGGGCCGTAAACCGCCGATCCCTACCACTAACTCCGCAGACCGTAGGCGCCGAAAATGATAAGACAGCTAATTATAAAGATTTAAATACCGGAGATGCCCCTCAATTCGATCAAATCCATTCCAGAGAATATCTCCATTGTCAAAAGCATATCCTTCAAAATGGGCTTCCTCTACTCCCAATTCTTCGTCACCCCAGCATACCCCACCCACTCCTTCAAAGACCAAACCATCATCGTCACCGGGTCCAACGTCGGTCTCGGCCTAGAAGCAGCACGGCACTTTGTCCGGCTCAATGCCGCAACCGTGATCCTAGCCGTGCGGAACCGTCCCGCCGGCGAAGCCGCCAAAGCGTCAATCCAGTCCTCCCATCCCGACTCCGACACTTCCATCCAAGTATGGGACCTAGACCTCGCATCCTACGCCTCCGTCGTCGCTTTTGCAGAGAGAGTCTCCAAGCTACCGAGACTAGACGTCCTCCTCTGCAACGCATCCATCGCAACAGAAACCTTCCAACTAGCAGAGGGCCACGAGCGAAGCATCACAGTCAATGTGAACAGCACGATTCTTCTCGGTCTTCTCGTCCTCCCGACCCTGCGCAAAAGCGCAAAGAAGTACGGGACCAAGCCGCGTCTGACGACAGTCGTCAGCGAAGTGCACGCGTGGACGAAGTTCCCTGAGCGAAACGCGGAGAATACCTTCCTCGCACTGGACGACCAGGGACACACAAACATGGGAGAGCGATACCAGACGTCCAAGCTGCTGCAGGTGCTGGCCCTGCGGGAGATGGCGGCGCGGATGCGGGACGACAGCGTCGTGGTGAATATGGTTAATCCTGGGCTGTGCCATTCGCAGCTGGGCCGTGAGGCGGGGATCCGGCTTGCGCTGATGAAGATGGTGATGGCCAGGACGACGGAGGTGGGGAGTCGGACGCTGGTTGCGGGTGCGGCGGCGGGCGAGGAGAGTCATGGGGCGTATATGACGGATGGGAAGGTAGATAATAGTGCGTTGTCGGACTTTGTGCGCAGTGAGGAAGGGAAGAAGGTGCAGGAGAAGGTTTGGGGGGAGTTGAGGGAGATCCTCGAGGAGATCAGGCCGGGTGTGACGGGCAATTTGTAATATTGCATAGAGTGCATGTCTTATATGGCTGTAATGATAATCATGTATTCTACGCATGTATAGCACATTGAAGTATGAGCGTGCGTACTCTGATTGTATATCCGGACTTAGCGGACATAACGGACAAAGGCATAAGCATATGCTCAAAGATAGTTAAGTGAATGACAGTCTGAAGGAATGTAATCTAAGCTGCGATATAACAAGGAGCAATGCGACTCAAGTAAAGCCACCTGCTATTCTTTGACCAAAGCAGGACTAGATGGCCGTAACATCGACCCAGAACCGGGTATCATCCTTCTGATACTTGGGATCACTCTCAATCTGCTGCTGGATCCACTGAATGGCACTTTTGTATGCTGCTCCAATTAGCCACGTACCTCCACCAGGGCGGGAAAAACGTACTATTGATATCCTCCGTGTAGGGATTCTGCAGACCAGAAGCTCCATTGCGATGGCCAGCAACCCAGAGGTCGAACCCATAGTGCTTCTCACTGTCATGGCGGGCCTTGATGTCCTTCTTCAGGTCGTGACTGTATTGTGTTAGCTCTACCCATTAATACGGGACAAGGACATACTTCAAGACAGCCCCGTTGGACACCTGCTCAGCAGATTGACCCTGGAACTCGCTGGCAGAAGTACGCAGCATCATCCAGTTCTGCTTGAAGATGCCAAAGTTGGTGGCATCGCCGGATTTGCCGTCGCCGTACACGTAGTCGGTTTTCATGTGATCACTGCCGCCAGGTCAGTCAATGGAAAGACTGAGGGAACAGACCGGTAAGGAACCTTTCTAGCATGGCAATCGCCATGTCCATGGTGTTTCCGCCTGCCTTGAGGAGGGCTTGCTTGCGCTGTCCGAGCTCATGAACGGTGTAGCTACCGCGTCTGTCACAGAGGGCAAGCTGGGCGAGGCCGAAGAGGCCGACAATGGTGGTGAACTTCATTTCGATTGGCAGTTGGTCTTGTCGGTTAGAATTATTCTTTGCTTGTCAACCTTAGAGATATCAGGATATGATGGCCCTTATATAGTGAAGAGGGGATCGCTCCAGGCGACTCTACGAGCCCTCAACTACGATCCACCAGCTCCATACATGAAGCAATTCTTGTATCATGCTTGCCATATCCGCTTACCTGATGATAGATGGCACTATGCCAAGACCCATCGGTACTGTGTAGACGGCAGTAGGACGGGCCGATCTGTCAAGTTACCAGCCCGTCGGATGGGCCCTAGGCAGGGATCGTGCTGGACATTTCCCCATTTGCCACGGTGAGTCCGTCTTTCACTAACAATAAATGTAGATTAGGGGCGAAAATGTGGTATAGGTGGAGACAGCGGGAAGTGGATGTTTCAAGGTGCTACAATGCGGGCCTTAACCGTCATCCGGCAGATTGTCAGGGTCTTCAGTATAAGCAGCCATTATCTTAGATTAGGAATAGAATTTCTAAAGTCTAACTACGGCCGACTGATTGGCATGCTCATTGAGTCCCACGTCAACACATGTGACGCACTTGTTTCTCGGACTATCCTCGGAACCTCATTGACCATAGCCCCAATACTCAACGGTCTACTCATCATGAAACCATGGATGCTCTAATGCCTGGCATGCTGTAACTCGTCTGTCCGGGTCCAGACTGCGAGTTTCTGGATAAGGACTTTGTATGCTGGGTCAACGACATCAGGCTACTTGGAAAATGGTTTGTATGGGATGTGTTCCTCGGCCCTCTGATCCCATAACATCCGTAGGATCTGACGACTAATAATATCAAGGACTCCAAAATACAACACTTGGCGCTGCAGGTGGATGAAGGCAGGAAATGCGCCCTTGGGATGTTCTCTGAAATCCTCATCAGGACCAACGGTGACGTGACGCGCCTGAGCATAGTGTAGATGCACTAATGGGGCTAGGTAGTACCTGACAACCTTTTCAATTAATCCGGTGAAGTCACAATAGCCCTAAATGGAAGGATGTCTGTTGGCTTGTTGAGCTTACCATTGAACTGCACCTCGACACTTCGCCAATTGTTGTGATTAGCGAGCACACCTTTGATACATCTATGTTTGGGAAGATAACCAGCATTTTCACGGTGCTGATCTGAACCTATACAACTATAATACTTGACTACTGCGCTAGCATTCTACCCTAATATTATCTGGCTTGATATCTGGATGTACTAGTTAGAACTCTAAGGGACCGAACTGTAGTAGCAATGGGGAGTACCTAGATGAACAACATCTCAATTGTGCAATTTAGCAATTCCTCTCAGGCTAGCCTTCAAGATCTGCTTCCGTGCCCGTAGAGGTAATCATTCCTTGACCAGAGAGGAAGTTGTGTCTCAAACATATGTACACCAATATTGGTTGGCCGGGTATGGTGTCACATGGCAATCGGATAATGATGACTGCTGTAGTTGGTGCCAGACTGTCCCATGAAAGCGTTCGGAAATATCTTTTGGTATATCTTTAAAGCAAATTGATCTTGTCTAGGTCTAAAGGACGTCAGATGTTGCCAACCAGAATGGACCAATATGTGTTTGCTTTAAGTAGTTCTTTGAACCGGTAAGAAGATCCTGAAGTTGCAATGTATTCATTAGGTGCAGACGCCTTTTTTGCAATGGTTTCTCTAAACATCGTCCTCTTTTTCTAAGAGGTACAGAATGAGACAACTCCAGAAAGAAGGAAGACAAAGTATCAGCTTGCTTGAGCAACAAGGGATGCTTGACTAACCAGTTTTCGACTTGATGAAAGGAATATAAACTCCGTTCGGACAAAAGTAAGATCAGAGATATCTTCCCTGTCTGCTGTCCGCTTCCACTGCTAGAATATGCAATGGAAGTACTTCAGAATCACAGCGTGGTCCATAAGTCTATAAAGCCAGCCTTGCAAAAGTACTCCTGGCAATTCAGTACAGACCAACTCACCACTTCCATTACCCATCCTTCATCATAATCACCGCAGGATTGCTTAATATGCTACAGCATGGCTTAGAATTGAGTTATATACCTGTGCATGGAGTAGTGTGACTAGTGTCAGGCATGCATACAGTAGTGCATACGGATAACCTCATAATACCCAAAAATAGGCAAGGCAACCTCGTATTCGCAAAATGTAACCTCACCACCTTAAATTCCAATGACTCACAGTCAACATACATAAGCCTCCTATTTTCTTCACTCTAATTCAACCACCAGATATCTATCTGATCAACAAAATGACCATGTCCACAGACAAATCAGCCAGACACTACATCGAAGTCATCTCCACCCGCCCCCAGAAACCCATCGAAATAGTCGACTATGACCCCTCCTGGCCAGACGCCTTCGCCTCCATCGCACTGCACATCAAATCCGCTCTCGGGCCTACAGCCCTTTCTGTCAGTCACGTCGGCTCAACCAGTGTCCCCGGCCTGCCCGCAAAAGCCATCATCGACGTCGACCTCGTCGTTCCAGACCCCACCGCCGAGGACGAGTACGTCCCGGCGCTTGAGGCAGCAGGGTTCCAGTTCCTCTTCCGCGAGCCGAACTGGTACGAGCATCGCTTCTTTGGGCTGGCAGAGCCGTATGCCAATGTGCATGTGTTTGGGCCGGGGGCGACGGAGTTAAGTCGTCATCAGCAGTTTCGTGAGTGGTTGTTGTCGCATCCGGAGGATCGGGAGTTGTATGTGCGGGCGAAGAGGGAGGCTGCGCAGGAGAGTCGTGAGAATGGGGAGTCGGTGCAGGGGTATAATTTCAGGAAGGAGAGGGTCATTGAGGAGATTATGGTGCGCGCGGGGATTCCGTTGCCAGGGAGTGATTAGTTGTCTGCCTGCCACTGTTGATATCGCTGTTTTAGGCGATCACGAGGTGCATGGTTTACCTTTGGAGGTGGTCTACACCATGGCATTATCTCGTCTCTAAGTTGTTGAGTAGCCTTACATAGGCTCTATTCAAGCAGCTGGCATGGAGGCAGTTAAATCAACCCGTAGATAAATCCCAGCTGATCCATCTCATCCCCATCCTGTCCGTAGAATCCCACAATCTGCCATCCTTGCGCAGCCGCAAACTCCTTGCAGTCCGACGTCGCAGTTCCTGCGCTCACCGTCCGTCCGGTGCTCGTCGTGGCCAGGAGGTAAAAGTTGCGTGTGTGGCTGTTGTACTGTCCCTGGCACAGCTTCGCCTTGGTCCAGTACTCGTTCGCCGCGAGGGTGAGTTCCGAGAGATTACCCCCCGTGCCACCGTGTGTGTAGCTCTTGCCAGAGGTCACGGTGAGACTGACGCTGTCGAGGCGCTCCGCACCGCGCAGGGAGATCTTGCTTGGCTTATTCTGGCCAGTGAAAGTGGTGGGGAGGGAGTCAAGGTCATTAAACCAGGTTCTACTTCGTTAGCTGCGTCATTGACTAGCGGTGCATGTGGCTTACCCGTGTGGTCCACCGAAGAGGTCGCTCTGGCGGAAGGAATTGGACATGGTCCAGCTGAAGTTCGTAGTGATGGGATTGTGATCGGAGAGGATCGTTCCGTTGTCGCTGAGGAACTTGTTGCTCTCGTAGTTCCAGAAGATGGCCTTCAAATCGACCGCACGGCTTCCCCGGTAGCTATTCCCGTCAGGCCTCTGTCTTGCAGTCACAAAGCTCAAGGAACGTACAAGATCTTATCGACAGTTTCACAGTTGTTGGTCGTGCTAGGATTTTCGCAGATCAAGGCATCGCTCCCCTCGGCCGGCTCGGCTCCCTTGAGAATCAGCTCCACCCACGGGTTAACCATGCCATTCTGCGTCTGGAAGACACGAATATTGTCCCCGGTCCTCG
The DNA here is from genome assembly GCF_010724455.1 of Aspergillus lentulus. Next base: position 18,373 of record NW_022983945.1, on the reverse strand, counting down.
TATACCGCGCATTGGTGTCGCCAAACACCAGCACCGCATTGCCGACCGAGTTGAACTTAATGTAATCGGACAGCTGCTGCAGATTGGCACTTCGGGCCTTGATATCGTCGTCTTTGGATCTGTTCATGTTAGCTTTGTTACAGAACTGAAGGCAACAAAAATACCCAGCGTCGGTGTGAAGATTGTAAAAATCGACATATACACCCTCGTCGACGCGGACCCGCATCGAGGTGAACCCCTTGGGGGTCAAGCAGTCTGCCCCCTCAGCATTAGAGCATGTCCCCCACTTGGTCCGCACAAAGTTGGAAAATTGAAAGTTGGACAGCGTATTCAGTCCGGAACCGATCGCCGCACCGCCAGAGGTGGGAGTGCGGTACGGATGATTGTCGGTTTCGTAGATGTACGCGTGGTAGTTGAAGTCCTATTTCGTCAGTGAAATCCGTCGATAGGAGGGACGGACTCACCTCCTGCACATGGATGACGTCGTATCCGTACTCGGCGAATTTCTTACCAATCTGACGAGAGTTGTCGGTCTTGTCGCCTGGAACCTCGTTGCCGTTCAGGATGGGGGGCAGTCCTGCGACGTTGAAGGAGAGGATGTTGAACTCGCCAGCAGTGGCAGCCAGGGCGGGAATGCCCGCTGCAAGGAAAAGATGAAGAGAGCGCATTGCTATTGTGAATTACTCTCGTATAGTCAGGTAAATTGAGCTTATACTTGCATAAGAACTTGCAGATGTTCGGTGCTATTTATACCTCGGCCAGACCCGATGAAGACTGTGCCAGACGCTAGCAGGCATAAAGTGAGGCCAATTAATTAATCCTGCAGATGCCGTCGTAGCCAATTGGGTCGGTCTGGATTAGCAGACTTGGCAGCTCGTCACTAAAAGTGTTCCTATATTGAATGGAAGCTACACGTGGGTAAACTCTGTGGTGGATGGATATCCAGAGAAGGATTCGTCTTTTAAAGGCTCGGCTAATTCGACAAGGAATTCAGGCCTCCGGCGGATTCAATGTCTCACCTTGGTAATGTACATGCAATGCAAGCAACCGTATGCTTGGAATAAAGTCTGAAGAATCTGGTAAGGATCTTCCATCAATAGAGACGTTTCCGTGCCGATCGTTAATTGGTCTTCCACGTTTCGGAATTATGAACAGAATAAGCTGTCTCCAAGGTCCCTTCAATAGACTTCAGCTTATTGATCCAGAGTATATTTCATAGGACGCTCCAATGACTGCAGTTGATCTATATCTCTCAAATGGTCTCTGTTATGGAGTGTCTATGTACTGGCCAACGCCATGTTCTTGACATCTTCATATAATCGCATGCGGAGGCTGTTCGTTCCATCTACTTTGTCCAGACTTACACCACGTTTCTCACTTCCACCTTCATACAGGAACAGCAAGGGAATAGGATCATTCTTCCATTAGGAACCTGTGCCCGTCGAGTTTTCCATATCGTTCCGGCCAATGTTCCAGCCCCCAAAACCCAAACCAGAGCAGGTAAGGCAATCCACGCCAAACAGACCCGAACATACGAAACACTCGTCATCGCCCGTCCAAGCGTCATATTGGCACGACTCAGATCTGAATTCTCCCTGACTCGTGTAGAGCCTCCGCTTTAAGCCGCAGGAACCGAGCTCTTGATAAGTGATTTGGGGACCGGTAACAGCCTTGTGAAAACCTATCTGACAGTCTGACCCTTCGACTGCCGATCAGCGTTTCAGCCCCCAATGACGAGGCTGTGTATGGACCTAACTTCTCGGCGCTTAGACTACTCTGCCGATCTGGGAGGGCTAAGCTAGTTAGCCTGTATGAGGCGCTCTTCAACCGTCTTAGCGTCGAGCTCAGCGAATCGTAGGGTTTTCAGTCCTCCCCAAGTGGAATATGGGTATCTTTGTTATGGGGGTCTCCTTAGCTATCAATGTAGGACCGCAAACACTATAGATCCGTAGTCCTTCGCCCGGGTCGTGACTTCGTCCCCTCCATGCGGCATCAAACAGAAGGATAGCTAGACTGTATGATGCTCTAAGACTGCGATGCGGGAACTCTGTGCTTGGCTTTATCTATAGTGTCATTTATGCCAGTACTGAGGTTGTTCTACCGCGGCGGCGAGGCTTCGAGAACTTATCTACGGCGAGTCAGACCCATCTTGTGCATTCTCTGGGATGGTTGATCACAGAAAGTATCAACAGGTTGCCCCATTTGGCTGCTATCATACAAGGACCAGCTTAAGATGAGAAAGCCCCATCCTCCGTGTTACAGAAGATATGCACCATATTATTGCATCATCCATGGAATGCCATAGCTTTACCAGAGTATAAATTGAACAATTCATCGACCCTTTATATTCTTCCACTCCTTCTGTTTCCTCTGGATTCGGGAATGCCTCAACAACCTTGATATACCACTCCTTGACTTCCTTCACACAATATAAGCCATGCATTTCAGCATGCTCCTCAGTTGACGGCACCTCATTAAGTAGCTGAAGAATCTCCTGATCAACTACCATGCAGGCACAATATCTATTCCACTCACTGCTCTTGCCCTTCTACCCATCATTCAAAATGGGAACGGACATCCTCACTCATCGCGCCGTCAAATGTCTGTGAAGCTTCCATAATACTTAGGCGATGACAAGCCCAATAGCTCATCATTAAATCCCGCGCCTAGAACCAGTCGGAATCGACTGAAACTCACGCAGATGGTCTCTAACAGTTCTTATCCGCGAGGATCCTTGGAGCTGTGACACGATGCAGAACCATCAGGTAAGTTTTGTAGCCGCAGTACAAAGCAACAGCTAGGAAGGGGACTCAAGCACAAATGCCACCATTGGTCTCACGAGGCTCGTAGTTCGCCCTGATGAAGTGATACAAGTGAGGTTCTCTAGGAAAAGCTAAATAGTACACGCCTGCATAGTGCTGTTAGACGCAACAAGTCAGCGCACGAATTCACCAACCAATCGGTATAATGACGACACAAGGGGCCACATGCTTCATTGAAGCGTCCAGGACACAGCTCCCGACCTCAGAGTCACGAATATGCGAGGCGTATCGCTCTCACGTCCCAATCCTTAGAACCTGTGATCATAAGCAAAGCCAAGGAGGTGAAAATTTACCGTATCCAGTCTGATTACACTTGCCTAGAGCAACAAAGAGCCAGGGCTCGTCAAAACAAAGGGCCTATCTGGTACCAGACTCGTCTGTCGACGGAGAAAGACTGCACATAGTCTATAGTTAGATTTAGGCTTAAGTAGGTTGAATAGGTTCCATATCTACACATCAGATGATCAGCCTATGCTGTCTGTGGTAAGAAGTGGTTCTGTATTTAGGGTCATGTCGGCAGAATATGGGTTGACAAGACTGAGATTGACTGCAGCCTAGAATCACTACAACCATGTGCATTGATTTATTGGATAAATACCCCTTCAATGGTTGTCTATTCTATTCGATGAAATGTTTCTATTACTGATATTGTGCTCACTGACTACCATCCTTCCCCCCTTATCCACTCAGTCCTTGGATTAAGCCCACTTGCCTATCAACGCCATAATTCCAGCTCCCAGGAGTGTGCATCCCAGCATATACAAGATCTGTCCCCGTCGCTTCGTCCGACACGGATCAAACAAAAAGTCTCGTGCCAGCAACTCCACCAACCCACTGTATATCAGGATCCCCGCCGATATGGCGTCAAGTACCCCCTGCACGATCAGAGCCGTCCTCGAGCCTGGGTTATACGAAGTGCGTACCCCGAGCCCGATGGCAATGGCAATCGGCGTGGTGAGTCCGTATGCCAGACAAAGAACCCAAGGTAGCCAGCGGCGTTTGCCAAAATGGAGCGCCGACATGCGAGCTCCGATCCCCAGTCCCTCAAAGGACTGGTGGAAGACCAGAACGGGGTAGAGCGTTGCGAATTCGTCGCCTGCCACACCGAGGTTGAGACCGATTATGACGGAGTGGAAGATGATGCCGAATTCGAGGACCAGGAAGGCGGCGATGTCCTGGCGGAAAGCCCGTTCGGAGGAGACGGAGATTTCGTCTGCGTGGGGGTAGAGATCCTTGCTTCCTGTTGGGGATGATGGTTCCGTTGCCGTAAGTCCGTCGATGATTCGTGCGGACTGGAGCATGCTGGCTGGGTGATGAACGCTGCGGTGGCGCACGCTTCTCGCTGCACATTGTACTTCCACTCCACGTACATCTCAGCCCCGACATCCATAAGAAAGATCAGTATGACGGATGAGAGAACAATCGCCGCGCACCAGGAGTACTCGCCCCAGGCGCCGGACATGCCGATACATGTTCCTGGTCCGATACTCTGGTAGGCGGGGTCCAGCAGGTGGATGAACGCAGTCGCCACGATAACCCCTGTCCCAAAGTATCGCCCAAACAGGTACACATGATGAGGAATACGCCATTGGGGGAGACGCTGAGCAGCCACCGGGAAGAGGGTAAATGCGGTCGATGTGATAAAGATGACAAAGACGGACGATATGCGCACGCCTAAGTGGCCGTTGTACTCATTTTCCGACAACGAGAGGTAACAGATGACATCCTCTTTGCTGGCGGAGTTGAGGTCAACGTTGGAGGGGTCGAAGGTAGACATTGTTGAATAATCCAGCATCGATGTGCTAGACATTTTTTCCTTTATATGGCACGCTGGGTACCTTGGGATCGCACTGATTCAGTACACTGCCAAGGTCCTTCGCCTGGCCGGTGCGACGCGGTGGATGGTCCATCTCTAAGTAGGCACAACCTTGTGAGCTACCTCTAACTCCTGGCGGACAAGACCAGAGAGAAAAAGGTGTCATCGCTAGCCTTAGCTTGTCGTCATGTTTGGGAGGCCGGAGACAGTCGTAGGGCTGAGGTCGTCCGAGTGAGGACCTTGTTAGAATCCATTACAAATAATGGAAACAAGATAGCTGCTAAGGAGTAATCGATCGACAAGCACGTTGACATTTCAACCTGCTTGAGCTCATATCTTTTTAGTTGGTCGTCATTTATGCACTCTATGCACGTCTAGCTCCTTAAATAGGGTTCAGTAAAACCGGGCGCCATCAGTCAATATCCAAGACGGAACTGTCGATCGCAACGTCCGGAATATAAGTCAAGGCATTGATGTTCCGAATGCCCAATACATCCGGTGCTCAATGAATCCCATGCGAATCAATCCGGAATACCTCACTCCGACCGCTGCTCAACTACAATTCTGCCGGATTGGGCAATGGACCCTGTACATTTCTCTGGATGGAACCAACAATGTCTGGATTGACCATGTCAAGGTTTCCCTAGCTGGTCATCAGATGTTTGCGTCACGTTATGAACCGAATGACCATGTTACCATCTCAAACAGTGAATGATGGCCGCACCAGCTGGTCTGCTGCGTGAGATGGACATCACTACTGGGCCATGTAAGTCTGAACTGAATAAACTGAACCAATGCTAATTCCTGATAGCTTTGGCTATGGAAAGGATGACCAGGTGACGTTCACTGGAGACTACATTCACCACACCTCTGACCGCTCGCCTAGGCTGCAGTTCAACAGCTACTGGCACGTGTATAAATAACTCCTGACACAACAACACCGGCCACGCATTTGACGTCAGCGAAGGCACAAACGTTCTCATCGAGGGCAACGTCTTGGATGGTGTTAACGCTCCGTTGGAGGGCAGCAGCGCCGGCACCACCTTCGCTGTTGACTCAGCGACCAGTCCAACTGTAACTCTGTCATGGGTCGGGCCTGTGTGGCCAACTCGTTTCTCAATTCGGGCGAGCTGTCTGCGGCTGACGAGCCGATTCGCCTTTGCTGGCCGGAAGGCGAAAGTGATATCATGGTTATGGACGCAAGGAAGGTTGCCTCGTATGTTGTGGCTCCTGCTGGCGTTGGCAAGCTCGATGTGTCGCCAGCATCTCCAACTTTGAGTGCAACTCCATCTGCAAGTTCGAGTGCTGTTCCATCCTCCTCGGTTTGGGTCAAGAGAGATGGCATTCGGGATGCTGCTCCCGGCGCTGCCGCCGAGTCTCCACAGCGTACACCGTCCTGGAAAACAGTAGTCAGCGCGACTGCAGTGCCAACTGGTGTACCTTCCAGAGTTCCTGCGCAGCAAAAGCACGGCATTCTTCCGCCTTTCTTTTCCAGGATTAGTGTGTAGGTACGCCCGTTCGCTATGTGTATGGTCTGTGGCATATCAAGCGAAAAGATTTGAATTCGAAAATATGGTGTTGAGCGTCATGTGGACTTGTTCCCGTCTCCTGTTGGCATCTGTATGAGTAATTGTTAAGCAATACAGTGTGATCAAACGATAATCGCAGTCTGGTCTCCGGAGTGGTCAATCTGACATATCCAACCTTGTAGTGAAGTGAGCATCATGAGCTACTGCAGTACTTTCAGAGTGCAGTAACTCCCGCATGGTTCAATGATGATGGACAAGTGTTGACCCTGACTTTCCCTGTTTAGTCCCTCGCATCATGCGTAATATTTGCATCTCCCATCGGCATTCAAGAGACACGAGCAGGTTTTATTCATTACACGATGCTAGAAGCTTCTGGCCTGCGTTAATTGTCCATATGGCAAGAACAGTTTGAGACTCATCAGAAGTCATCGAAACCCTGTGCTTTGGAAACCCTGCCGGACCGCACGGGACGGCGCCATTAGACCCTGCAATAAGTCCGTAACCAACTTCAAGTCAGGTTTATAACTATATTGGTAATGAGAATCCGGGGTATGATCCACTCCGTTTGAGAAAGAGCAAGGATATGTCGTTGAAGGCACAGGAATCAGCAATATGATATACCTGGCGTTTCCTTCAAGCCACAGACGGTTCTTCACGCTCTGCATACCTCTCCTTCATTCCAGAGGGGCCGAGTGAGTGTGATATATCGAACTGGTCGATTGCCGGCGATCGCCTCCCGCAGACGCAGGTGGACGGCAAGTCGGCAACTTCGGCAAGTGAAGAACTCGCCAAAAGTACGACTTGGAGGTGCTTGACTTGACATTATTGGAAAGTCGGTCGTCGATGAAAACAAGGTGGTCATCGTACGACATCCATCATCCATGGATATTAGTCTGACAGCCGGCGGCTAGAGTCGCGGGGATATGTCACTATGAATAGAAATACGTCCCCCAATATCCAATCACAGAGACGATCGAGATAAATGCTGACAAATACGGCTTTGATATCTTTCAATCCTTCAGGACGATGTAACCCAAACCGAAACTGCCCGTGGTCGATCGCTGCATGTTGCCTGATATTGACAACGCCATTATCCTAGCTGGTTCGTGTTATATGGCTGAGGATTGAGAATAACAATGCAGGCTGCCGGTCATCACGACCACAAATCGACCATCTTCATATTAATTGCCCCTTTCCTTTCCTTCCAATGTCTAGTGGATCGTATGATTGCTATTTGCTAACCTTATCCGTGGCTTGCCTTTAGATTAAGATTCCCGCACGTCACCTGTGGACTACCATCATTACACAAAATACCTATTAATGTAATCCACACAACCAGTCATCTGTGAGACTTGACCTGCAGCTGCATGGAAATGGCTATGAAGCAGGGGTTGCCTCAGGCATGTGAATCGTGAATCCTTGTGAACCTCCACCCTGTTTCCCCCACTGGTCGACTCGTCCGCGGAATACCTCCGTTAGGTTATTATCCACCAAGGTTCGAATCGATTTGAATTTGAGAGATATAAGGGTACAATACGAGAGTGGGCTGCACAATAAGCCAGAGAAAGCGCCCGACCGGCGGCGGGATTGGGGCCCCGACATTAGTGACCCTTGGGAGCCTCCACTGCGATCCACAACAATAATAGTGTTAGTGTTAGTGTTGATCTGGTAGTGCACTCGCACCGACCCTCGACAGTCCCTGTGCTCCTGAAGGCTGAGCATGGAGATCTCGAGTCAGTCAAGCTCTGTTAACTCCGTCATCTAGCCATGAGCGATTCTCAAAGCGACCAGCAGAAGGGTCTGCCCGCTTCAACGGCGACGCCGACAGCCAAGGCGGGCGCACGAAAAAAGAGCCGACCCACCTATTCTTGCCTCAACTGTCACAAACGAAAAGTCAAGGTATCATAGTCGCAGAGTATTTGGTGATTGTCCTAGCTGACTGTCTTCAGTGTGACAGAGTGAAGCCATGCGGTGCCTGTTGTCTTCGAGGCACTCCGTCAGAGTGCGAATATGGCACCAGCAAGCGAGATCGCCACTATATCCAGCAGTCGGTTCTGATCGACAATCTGGTGCAGACATGCGAGGACCTGAAGAAGCAGCTGGCTGAGGCGCGAGCGCTGGCCAATCTTCCCCCGGTCAAGCACGAGGACCCCTTCTCGGTCTCGTCGCCAAATGACCTCGCGGTGCCTAATGAGGAGGAAGAGGCGCAAAACCCGGAGTCTCGAGATTCCTCGTTGATGAAAAAGTCGTCCGACCCATCAGACATAGTATCATCTGAAAGCACCAATATACCATGGAAACCAGCTCCGTCGTCTCGATCGCTCAGTGAAGACAAACGACTCCTGACGGACCCAGCGGTCGCCAGTTCGTTCGTGGAAGTCTTCGTCGAGCGTCTCATTGACAATTTCAGCCCGCAGCCAGCCTCCCTCTATGGCGGCACCATTGCTCTGCGCGAGGCATCTCGCATGCGAGTTCTCTCGCCTATGCTGTGTACCGCATTCGAGGCTGCCTCTCTGACATTTGCCGGTAAACGGGAGCAGATCCGCGAGGTGGAAGCCGTAGGACATGCGCGCTACGTTCGCGTCCTCCGGCAACTGCAGAACGCGCTGAACGATTCAAAGCAGAACAAGTCGACGGAAGTAATGGTCGTTGTATTATTGTTCACCATAATCGAGGTACGTGCGTCTGCCCTGTCGCATCAATTCCACTAACAGTCGCAGGCCTTCAAGCAAAGCTCCAAAGATTCCTTGCTGAAGCACCAACTCGGCGGACTGCAATTGCTGCAAGCACGGACACCATACCGACATCGCTACGGAATCGATCGATCGCTGTACGTCGATCTCCGCTTATACTGGGTAGGTATCCTCTCTCATTTGCCAGTGCGTGCTAACTGGCCAGGTTACCGCTGCGCTCGTCCAGCGCAAACCCACCTTCCTCGCGAGCAAGGAGTGGCTTACGGTCCCATGGCCGGGAGACGCTCCATCCAAGGACATCCTCCACCGACTGCTAGACATCGCGGTAGACATCCCCGCGTACCTCGGGCAGATCGACGACTTCGCCGCGGCGCTCCGGTCCGGCACCGTGCCCTCGACCGAGCTTGTCGCCCAGCAGACCGCTATCTGGGACCGCGCGACAGAACTACAGTCACGGTTGAACCTGTGGAAGAGCATGTTCGCCGATACCTATCCCCCGGGGCGAGCATGGGAGGAGCCCGCGCCTGATCCAGCGACCAAATCTGAAACAGGGACGACCTTCCCGACATTCATGTGCCGGGACCCGGCGACGATGGACCTCGTACCGGCCAAGTTACTGGTCTACCCGGACCTTCTCTCCGCAACCTGCATGACCTACTACTGGGCACTACATCTCATCGTCTCGACGACAGACAGCGGGCTGGTGAGCGTGCTGGGTTTACAGGAGCGGTATCAGTATGCGTGCAACATCTGCCGCAGCATGAAGTACTACGTGGAGACTATCCCCGGGTGCCTGGTATCGCGGAGCATGTTTGTGCTGCGGACGGCGTTTGACGCGTTTGCGGACGGGATGGTCGAGAAGGAGTTTGTGACTGAGGTGTTTCGGCATATTGCGGATAAGTTTCATTTTTCGGTTTTTGCGAATCATTGTGCGTCGTCTTCGGTTGGGGGTTAGCTGTCTTATCATACAAGCTTGTCAATTGTCATATACTGGTAGCATTGGATATCATATCATTATTCGTCATTTCCTATTTACATATATGTATGTACCGTCGGTTATTATATACAAGCACATTTTCGTATTGCTCTCGCGACGCCACTGCATTTGAGCATTTGAGCACTCTCCAATGCGTGGTTTATCACATCATCGACACTCGATCTCTCAAGACAGAAGCATCTGAGCGAGCGGAGAGAGGCCGTCGCGGTGCCGGTCATCGGTCATCGGTCGGAAACAAATTCCATCGGACCTGGCCGAGGTCGGCGGAGTGAGTGGCATTTTGCCCCTTGCTCTCCCTCAAGGGGTAGAGATCTCCAAAGTAGGAGTAGTAGTAAAACCAGACTGCAGCTGTGAGACTAGACTCACACCGGCGCCGGCGCAGGCATCTGGATAAACGCCTCCTTGCTGAATTCCATCGAGAGGTCGCCATCTGCATAGCCATAGCCGTAGTGATCTTGCTGGCCGTATCCATAGCCATGTCCATATCCGGATTCCAACGCAGATGCAGAAGCAGGCACAGAAGGTGAATCAATGGTAAACCCACCCGTCGGATCAACAGGCAGCCAATTCGCCGTGAAGCGGGTACTGCCGTCGGGCATTTCGAGGGGGGTCAGTGCATCTTCCTCGTCTTCGGCGCTGGTGCGCTGATTTACCCGGGGGTGAGACAGAAGATGATGATGAGGAGGATGGACGTTGCGGGGCGGGCGGGGGCAAGAGTCGAGCCTATCGGGCAATTTGTAGAAATGCATGCCCGGGCCCATGCCGAGTGAGGGATCGAGCTCGCGGTCGCAGTCCCAGTCGCAGTCTTCGTCTTCCTTGCTGGTGGAACTTGTTGTGCTGGGGGTGCAGGGGTCTAGCGATGGAGATGAAGAGTTCCGGTTCGAGGATGAAAATGACGAGGAAGAAGGGGATGTGATGCCGGATGGAGTCATAAACAACGCTCGTTGTGTTGCGTCGAGGGATGTGGAGCGGAGGAGGGATAGCTCGTCGGGGGTCTTTTTCCCGTGGCCGAGGGTGAGATCGGGGAAGGGAGGTCTATTCAGTCAGTTAGTTCAGTTCAGTCTGCCTGGAGAAAAGGAGACTCACACTGAAATGAATTCCATGCCCTGAGCAAACATCTTCATCTCCATGTCCATCTCCATGTCCATTCCCATTCCCACTCCCATCTCAACTGGCGGTGAATGTGGTTGCGCGTGCATAAACCCTGTCGCTGCTGCGGTTGCTGCCTTTGCCGAAGTTTGCCCGTAAGGCAGCCAATTATCCGAGCTCAGCAACGCAAAGTCGCTCTCGCCGCAACCATGAGCAGACAACTCAAAGGCAAGGCTCATGGCTTCCTCGCTCTGCAGTTCCTGTTGCAGAGGCGATGCTTGTCCGACGGCATCGAGGAATTGCCAACTTGTGTAGTCGTAGGGGAGTGAATCGGTCATGTTGTCTGATCTGTTTATAGTTCGTATGTCGACTGTCGTAGTACCGTCACAGCATCCTCAGCAGTAACAGTGCAGTAGTAGAAGTAACTGTTATCCTTTAGTGGTGTAGTATAGTCCAAACTTATTAACATAACATGCAGCAACAGACACATCACTACTAGAAGAAGGGACGGGGACCACGCCCTTAATAAACCCTGAACCGAACCCATCACCGGCAAAAAGCATCAAAGCCAAGGAGTATACTCCGTAACAGAAACAAAGGATCAATTATGGGGTAGACAGACCACGGAGAAGCTCGCCAAAATCCAACCATCCAGCCAGGCACAAAGCACACTCATCGGCAGGAGCATTACCCAACTCGGCAAAATAAATCGAAGCGAGGTGCACTTAATCGACAGAATCGACACGGAGCTTCCAAGCTCAACAGACCAATAACCATCCCACAATGGAGCGTAGGATCATCACATTGCCATGTGCGTGGAGCAGGATCAATTAACCGAGCTGCCTTTCCCCGGATTTTCGAACGCGGCCAAACGGCTACAAGTTAGAACAGAGACAATCAGAGACACTCATGGGCCGATTGAAAAGTCAAATAAATCCGTCCCCTGGCCCGATCCCGGGTCTCGTGCCTTGTAGCCCTGCCGCACTAGTACCAACTGGTCAGCTTCTCCGCATCGGCTAATTGGGGCCGTCGGCTGATTCTTTTTAACCGAGTCATCAACTGCTCGGTCCGGGGGTGGCCAGTCTAACCGAGTGTCTGGGGTATGTTCATTGTCATATTCAACCGTGACAGGCTCAGAATTTTCCGAGATTGAGGTACTGCATGGTATTTTGCTAGTTAGCCCTTGGAGGCAGGGCGGAGCCATGACTTGCCAGGGGCTGTCATTTTCAAGCGAGAATTTATCCTAGTAGTGATGTGAGAAGGGTGCTACGTCGAGTCGCACGATGGAACTGCGATATATACATTCTATCTCAATTATAGAGTATCCTGCTATGCATTAGGCATGTTTGAAGTACATGATACCGCAAGTACCGACGGCAGTTGCAGTTCGTTCGAAACTAACGAAGAATATCGACCAGCGAACTGACGCGCCAGAACTAGTGGAGCCTGTGGCCCCTGCCCCTGCAGATGTCAGCGGTTCCAAGATGTTAGGGCTAAGGCTGCCACTGCCGATCAATCCTAGTGCATCTAGCCAATGCGAACTGCGACGGCGAACCTCCGGGCAATCCTCCGTATGGCTCCTCCACGACAGTGGAGTCCGGGGAACTCGTGCTAAATTTAGAGTGCCAGCCCGGTACCTTTTCTCGTCCACCGATACAGTGCCAGAACGGCCTTGCGCCGGTGCCTGATCTCGCTGTGATTGACGGGACGTCCCCGCGCCTGTGCAACCGCACTCCGCATGACTTGGCGGAAATTCCGCTGGTATTCTGTGTTCAGGGTGACGACGCAGGATTCCGTCGCGCGGATCATCACCTCGCACGCGTTGAGGATGCCCTCTCCTGCTTCTTTTTGCAGTCGCTCCACAATCAGCAGGAGGAGAAAACTGCCTTGCAAGAGCTGAATGCCAAAGAAATAGGGCATGAAGCTGATGTCTGGGTCATAGCGGAGAATCTGGTTGACCGAGTCGGCCGCATCCAACGCATGCGAGATGGTAGTGGCAAAGGCAGGGGACGAGGTCCAGAAGTCCTTGTCCTCAATGAGCGAGACGGGATCCCACTTGCCGACAAGGAGAATGTGCAATACATGCACCAGATATGATGCGTACGCGATGACGGTCTGAGTATGCCATGAGAACGCTTGAGAAAGAGAAGGTTCAACAGGATGATCGGGGGTGGATGGAGGAAAGGTAGTGGAGAGCGGCGCTTCAGGGACCGCTGTGGTCGCTGCAAAAGTGGTCAGACTCGCCTTGTAGATCTCGAGCTGCCGCAGCACCTCGCTGAGGTGGGCGTCCCAGCCGTCCTTCCCATTTAGTCGGGATCCAAGCATGGGATGATTTCGTGCCTGGTTAAGATCGATCAGTTCGCCCGTGATGGTCATCAGCGGTAGAAAGAAGCCAAAGATCGAATGATCATGGCAGATAAAGTCAGGGAAAACCCGGCGCTTGTTCTTGTCTCCCGAGATGGAGCAATGCGGTCCCTCCGGCTTGGGGCTGTTGCTGTGCACGTTGCCGGCCTGCCACGAGCCCTCGTCCAGCGGTAGCAGCAGGTCTTCACTTTCGGCATCCAGCAATGCCAGCGGGCGATTGTAGCACAGTGCCAGGTGGCGGTCCATAATGTATAGCAACCACCAGGTCCGGCGACGTTCTTCCCGGTGCTCTTCGGTGATAGTGGCGTGGGGATCATGGCTACGGTCACAAACGCAGTTCAAACTGGGTCGCGTGGGATTCGAGTAATCGAAGAATGCGCCGGTATCGACGCCACTCCAGCCAGGCAGGGAGTAGTCAAATGCTGGACTCGAGCCTTCGGTCTGGCCATCTGCGTTGGGTATCACTTCGATTTCTTGGTTGAGTTTCAATTCTCTAGCAAGGGTAAAAGCAGCATGCCACCTGAAATAGTCAGTCTCGACTCCGCCGGGGAAAGGTGACAAACAAACCATCGCATGCTGGCGGCCTTTTGTTCGCTAGAAGAAATTATGGATGCAACATGGATATAGGTAATCACATCATCCAAGGACCCCGCAGGCCCGACTAGACCGCGATCATCGCCACTCGATTCAAACGGATGGTGCACAGTGGTGGGAGGACAGTCCGGAGCAACCCCACTAAATGTCGGATCATTCCCGTTCGAACCCCCTTGCTCCTTAAATGACACGTGGATCAAAGGTCGGAGTAATCGAATGGTCAAAGCGCACAAGAATTGACAAATCTTCTTGCGCTGAGGCGGGGAAATGGAGAGCGCAAACGCCCGATCGTCCAAGGCGGCAACCCAGAGCATGCTTGCCAGCAGAGCGGGGCTACTCGGCCGGGGGTTTTCCCTGCTCAGGAATGAGGCCTTGCGAAGGACATAACAATGGATGTGATGGCACACGGGGTGCATATGCGTAGAAAAGGCGCTCGTAAAGTACAGCTCGAGAAGGTCAAAAACGAGCCTCCGCGGTAGATTCGCCTCGAGAAACGGCATGAGTGGCTGTAATACGGGATACTTCAAGGTTGTAGAGGAAATACTGGGCGCCCGAGCCGCACCGGCAGGCTTGGTGCCCTGAACAGTCGGAGCACTGTACCCGGCCAGGTCCGCGCCGTTCCAGATGTCCAGCACCCGTGGCAGCGGACCGTCCCCCCAGGCCCCTCCCCCCAGCACTTCATATGAATCTGGAGACACATGGGCCGCGGACAGCCACTCCTCCGTCACATTCCCCGTCGGTCCCGGTCTGCGCGCCGGTAAGGACGGATCTGCTTGGGAGCGTCGGTCGTCTATACTGTGCGCGGAAACGGTCATCTCGTTCGTCGCCGGCGAGCGGTGCTGGAAGGTCGTGGTCGGCGAGGCATGGTTCGGCACTGGTGTTGGCGCCGCATCTGCTGGCACCGGCGCTGGCACCGGAGGCTGCACATTAGGAGCCTTGGACAGCTTCTCCATCGATCCGCCGTTTGTGACTGCTGCCGTCTGTTTTGACCGTGCAATCCGCCCTCGTTTCCGTCGTTCGCGCGTAAATTCGCAACGGATCTCACTGCGAAGGCAGCGCGAACAGGGAAATGCCCGGTCGCATCGCACACGGCGCGAATGGCATGAGTCGCAGGCGATCCGATTTCTCCTCCATCGACGTTTTGCGGTGTTGGACGAATCTTCAAGCGTTCCTGCGGTGTTTGTGCTAGTAGGCTGTGCATCCCCCGACTGGGCAGGATCCATTTCAGACCGACATTGAGTAGAATCAGGCGAGCGGGGATAGGGTTTGTCTAAGAAAAAGAAAAAGACGAGGAGTTAGCGGTGGGTCAAAAATGTCCGCGCCAGGAGATTTGCGGAGGTGATACCGAGGCACAAAAAGGCGTGCGGTGAGAGCTTCAAGATCCCTCTTGTCAACAGAAGAGGTTCATGAGGATAGATCCTGGTGATGAGAACGATGCATATCCAGTCCGAGACTCACGAAGCAATAGTTTCGTCGGAGAGAATTGAAGCTGGATTGAAACTGAACAGAAGGGTCGAGGCCGCGTAGGAACTAGGAACTAGGAACTAGGAACTTACTGAGACGCCGACCCGATCGCGGGGGAGACACCGAAGACAGAGAGCAACTCCGCATCGAATCATCGGCTGACCTCTTTTTACCCTAGGATTCTTGGCAATGTGGTCCAAAGTGGAGAAACCGTGTATTCGCAACGGCCAGACCATGGTCAGTTGAAGTTCAAGACAGTTGAGTCTGGAGTCTGGAGTATGGGGAACGGAGACTCAGGACGAGTTTGCAGTTCTTTGCTGTTGGCACGTGGTTGACAAAAAAAGACCCAGCATCCTGTCGTCTAAAGATTCCTTTCTTCTGCAGCTCAACAACATTCGTCCCCCCGGTACTGGAAGAGTGTCTCATCTGCCAGGATCAGAGTGGATCCTAAAGTACTAAGGTGATTTCGGTACCTAGATAGTTGGCACTAATTTTTACTCTCCCATGACTCCATTGGATGTAAGTTTTAACCATGCTTCGTGCCTCTATCCAATGGATGGACATCAAGTGAAACTGGAAAACTTCAATTCAAGAGGGTCCGATCCTCCGCCCTATGTCAGTGCCATTGACATTACTGATACTCACCGAATACTCCTGAAGGATTCTTGTGGACAACCTGTTGTCTGTACACCCGGCCGACCGGTACTGGGGAAACGTGCGACCGGCAATAATACCTTAAAGAGGCCATGATCAGGAATCCATTGAATATTACAGGCGGAAAATCTTCCTCCGCTGCTTAAATCTTCAACTCAGGTACTCGTGGGAAACGACAACGGGATACATCGAGATAGGTACTAATCTATTTCATGATCGTACTAATACGCGAAGAGCTTATTCTAACCCATCGTCGTCGTCCATTCTCACACGCTCGTTTATATCGATGCAATGCCAGGTCCCTACTCCTGGAGGGATCTACCCTGTACTCGATCCGAATCCCCACCCGCCATGATTGGACGCAAAGTCCCCATCAATGAGAGTCTCCATAACGTATCGCTCGCTCCGGCGCCAGTCGATAAGCAGATCCATTCGAGAGAAAAGAGGCATCAATCATACGCGTCCAGTTCTGCATCCATTTATCATGTTCACCTCGCATGCCGGCGTCCACTATGGGGAAGCCTGTTTCCCTCTGGACCACGTGGGGAACTTGGTCTCGTTGTACTCCTATTCAAGGTTGGTAAATTGAGGTTTAAAGCATTTGTTCATGCTGCTCATGTGAGATACATTGCCAAAAATTTGTGAATTGAAGCCTTACCAAATGGATGGCCAATGCACAAGGACATGTCTGCAGAACTCTCGCCAAGCCACCTCACCGATCCACTGAACCAGACCAGGGTCACTATGCTGCAGGCAAGTCTTGTTGGGTCTACGCGCGTGCTCGAATGCCGTCCTCGGGCTGAGCAAGCCAGATGCGGAGTATGGATTGAGGATTGAGGTCGTCTGTCAACACATCATATTCCGTGCCTCCTTATAGTCCCTCACCTTCTCTTCCAGAAACGCCTCCAACCGACGCAGCGCCTCATGTTCGCCTGCTGGATATAATTGACTTAGCTGCTTCTTCTCTTCCTCCGACAGCTGCTTGTTCTCTGGTGCCGCTGGAACCTCGCTGTCAAATAATTCCTTGAAGTATTTCCGCGCATCACCCAGATTACATCCCAGCTCCTCCGATGTTCCAGACAGTCAGGATTCTCGTTCAAATAAGCAAGCCACGTGTGGTACCAGGGGCTATACACTGCATACTGATTACCTTGCTGACTGGTCACCTATCCACGGAGGACGACGCGTGCGTCGTGCGCGGTCTCGAAGTTGATTCCGTTCTTCGCGCGCAGTCTCACCCGCTTCTCGCGTTGCAACTCGTCAACCTCATATTCCAGGTTTCTGTAGAGATGGTTTGCTCCCCATTGCTGACACTGATCCACAATCCGCTGAGGTATGCTTTTGCGAACATTCTGCGCCTCCATGCACAGGGGGATATCGGGTCCCTCCAATGGCGCTTTAATTGATGCAGAGTACGCAGGATCAGGTCCACCCGGGCCGGAGTCAGCAGATGAGCCGTCAAATCCTGCGGGGACGGAATATACAAACCGGTCAGTGGAATATTATGTTCCTTGGCTGTCTGGTATGCCATTCGCAAGGCGCGATTATTGTAGAGTCGGAGATCGGACTTGAACCAGTGCACTACTGCATTGTTGGCCCTCATGGCCCTGCGCTGGTCGACGGTGTCGTTCCAAGGTTCCGTCGTTGTACGCCTGGCAACGTTCGTTGCTCGTTTCCGGCGGATAAAATTCTCGCAACACCATGCCAAAGTGCCATTACTCCTTGTGCCTGCGGTTGTGCGTTTCTGGGGGGCCATTCTTCGCGGGCGACTAGAGACAGTAGTTACTCGTGTTCCTTTAATACTTTCGATCCCTTGTTGGCGCGATCATTGGTCATTCCATCAAGGGTTGATTGGACTGGCCATGATCAATCTGGTCTAATCCAATCGAGGGCTCCGGTCGCACGGTCCTATCTCAGGTCAAGATCCACGGTTCGTATGAAATTGTTTCCGTGGATTCTTTGTAGGTACCAAATCTATGGCCTCCATGTGGAGAGCTTTGGGGTTGCATTCGGTCTTCCTGCACGGTCGGTGGAGCGTCATGACCTCACTGCTACAGGCATTTTCCGCGCCACTTTTGCGTCTTGTCCGCATACTGGTTCTTAGTATGGAAAATAATCTATGAGTGTAGTTTCGTATTGGAGATGTAGAACAGACCTGGTGTATCGCAGGGATAATATTTATCTTGGTCTACACTCCATACATATATCCCTTACTAGATATCCCTGGAAATATATATAACCTACCCGGCCATTACCTATATTGTCCCCATGGACTAGTTTGAGATAATAGCACTGCATATCCTATCCTCCAGTAAGCAAATTATTGCAGATTTCTCATCTCCCAATCTGTC